>VXAK01024523.1:29668-43413 GCA_013399435.1 Arenaria interpres | reverse complement strand
AAAGAAAGAAAGAAAGAAAGAAAATCCTTGCTTTTTTTCCTCTTGGTGGAACCTTCTTACATTTGGATGCATTTGAATTACGCTGTTTTATCTCCAGTGACAAATCTGCTATACCTTGGCTGCACCAACATCTTAGGCATATGCTATTTCTTTCATTCATTTCCCTTGTGCTTTTACCTCGGTACCTAATGCGCTGTCAGAATCAGAGAATCCATCCATAAGTATTATGTGATGAGTAACTGCTGTATATGCAAGCACACAGGAGAAATGAGCTTTCATTTTTTTGTTGCAATCATTTACATAGTGAATATGATCCCATATAAATTACTTCTTGTCATCTCTTTACATTTGATCAGCTGAAGGATCCTTCTATTGAAACTGGGGGGAAAGAAAAAGAAAAGCTACCAGCGATTTGACACTACTTTATACTTAGAGTTTGAAGGTTTGTACAGTTTTATATTCAAACTGCTATACTTTCTGATGGTTTCTCCTCTTAGAAGAGGATTCCTTTGATAGTCAGACAACTTCTATCTTATCCCTCCAGGCTAAAAATCTCAGTTTTTTATGACTTCCCTCAGAAAATTAGAATTGCTGTATACCACAATATTAAGCGAAGAGGTGTTTCTTAAGCGGTTACGACCTGACAGAAATGCCTTAACTGTGGGAGAACTGACAAAAAAGTGTAATTCTGGAGGCTGGAAGAACCCACAAAGTCTGCATTACTGACATACAGTTCCTACTATAAATATTTTCCACATTAATTTTGGTCTTCAGCCAAGTTCTCCAATAATTTAACACAGAGTCACACCTTGACAGGATTAATCCTAAATCACATCTTTGTCTACATTTCTTAATACAAAAATATCCATTTTGCATTAAAGTGACAAAAGGGTATGATTTAAACTCTTAACACAAGGCAATTCACAGCTGAAATAACTGAGCAGCATAACATGTCTTTTTCTGTGCAGGTTTTACAAGCCATCTGGAATTGATGACTAATACTAAATACACACTCCCTTCCATTAAAAATGAATATTCTAATGAATATTTTCCAATTTCTTAGGGTGGGAATTTTGGGGGCAGGGCTTCTCTCAGTCAAATCTGCCACAGAAAGTTCACTGTCCCGACATGTTTATGGAAATAATACAACAGGTTTTGTTTTTGCTTGACACAAATTCAAGAGTCTCCCAAACACTAATGAAGAACAATGGACCAAATTCTGCTTACTGTACTCAGTAACATTAGTGGCAGAATTCAGAAGATGAGTGCAGTGACAGGATACGGCTCATAACATTTTTCATTATCATAAATCTGTGTGATCAAGATGAGCAGCTGTTAGCACACCATCAGTTAAAAAAAAAAAAAAAAATAGAAATCAACTAATACAAACATTTTTGTGGGTTTTTTTCAACTTGAAGAAATATTCTTCAGCTATGACCCACTACTTTTCCCTCCAAGGAAACTAGCCAGTCTGCAACTCGAGCAGGTTAAAATTTACAGACAATGTAACTGCAAGTAGCCCCAAAAAGCAGAGCAAATAATTGGGCTCCCTCCGGACTCTGACAGCAGCATCATTAGCTCCTGTTTTTAGCTTGTTCCTAAGGTGAAGACATGCATAAATGGATGGGGGGGTCACGACATTTTAATCATTGGGAAAGATTATTCTTCCTTCAGTCTGTAAGTCTAAAACTCCAGCTGTTTTTCATACAAACATCAATTATTTCCTACAGAAATACAAGCAGGATTGCAATATCTAAGCTTACATGGGATGTCTTAAAAATTCGGTCTTCAGCACAGATGCACAAAGTCAGGTCTCAAACATGCACCTTAGTAGATCAGTGCACTATATTCTTCAGTTTTACATATTTTTGAGTAGGAAGCCAATTTTTTATGAATCAACAGCTAAATTGTCAGGTTTGGTTGAACTAGTACTCAAAAGACAAGATGTCTGCCTGAAGTTTGTGAAGTCTATTTTGAGAAAACCAAACCAGACTGCAAATGAAGGAGCTGCACAATTCCTGAGAGGGATGGGATAATAAAAGAAAAAAAAAAAAAAATCCAACAACAATAAAACCAACATTAACAATAAATGTAGTTCAGAAATTGTGTGTTTATGAATTAAAGCAGCTTTCCCCTTAAGGGTGGGAAAAGGGTGAAAAGATTGAATGACATTCTGAAGGATTTAATATTAATACCTATTAGTTATGACAATGTTCACAACTTTTAAAGACTGTTTCAAAAATGCTCCAGTTATTAGTGCAATATTTTTCCTCATCCAAAAATAGGCATCAGTTATTTGTTGTTGGTTATTTTCCAACTAAAAAAAAAATATAATAAAACCAACCAACTTTTGTGTTAGGGAGCCATCGTAACGCTATATGATCCAGCTGGCCAACCATATCACAAAGAAAAGAATGCCAAATTAAAAGTTTGAAAGTCCAACAATATAAGAATTATTCACTCAAATCACCCAACAAAATATTTTAAAAACAGAAATCCTTCGAGGAACATCACTATTGACAATTTGCTAAATTTTCTGAGCCCTGAAATGCCTCAGTTTGTTAAAAAAAAAAGAGACCAAAAAAACCAAGGTAACTTCCCTCAGAGGAATACCACAAAACAGAAAACCATCTGACAGCAGGAGTCTAAACACAATGACAAAAGAATTTTTATGTTTTGCAATCACTGTTGCATCTACATTTACTATTACGAAATAGGATGGTAAGAGGATTACATATGATCATTTTATTTTATTTATGCAATTCATACCAAATTCAGCCATAACTTCCATTGTATTTTTAAGCATTATAGTCTTATTTAAATGTTTTATTTCAAAAGCATGCTTTTAGGTTGAAAAATACCACATACACAGAAGTCCTACATTGTCTTTACGAAAATGTCTCCTACGATCTTCACTGAAGTAATGTAAGATCAGAAAAGAGATCTATTTCCTTGTAATTTTGGAAGATAAACTGTCTTCATAAAAAGCAAAATCCCTACAAACCTGTGGCCACTAAGCATTTATATTACACCTTTAAATCGATGTTACTCACAGATTACACCCTTTGAGTTTAGGCATCAAGGCTTCTTTGCAGCTACATACAGCATGAAACCCCCTCTTACAGGGATGCTACAACACAACTCCTCCATGGAGAAAACATGCATATTCCTTTACATCACACTAGAGAAATCATCAGGTCATATATCTGTATAACAATATGCACAGTAGAGAGTTCTACAGATATATTTTATGAAAACATACCAGTTTTGTTTTCTCAGCTCTGCCCAACTGATATAATGTGTCTTGACAGGCAAACTAATATAGTCAACTTTAGAGCAGGCTTCTCCTCTATAATTTTTGTCTGTTGCAAACAAAGAGTTACAGATATATCCCTACTACCTCTGTTATATCAGTTGAGAAGCAAATGCAGCAAAAGATGGACTTCTGCTTCTTTAAAATGCAAGATTTCTAATTTTATACCTGTTATTCAGAATTCAGAACAAACATAACAAATCTGGTAAGAGATACACATTACTGCTCATCTTTCAACATTTACTCCATTTGTTTTACTGGTTTTGTTATCCTCCTTATCAACTAAATTATTTCCTATTAAAATTCATGGCCTCTCCTGCATTAGGCTGCACATTATCTGAGCTGGAAGTAGGCTGTTGTGACAATCACAGGCTTTTCGAATAGCAATGGCATGTCTTTGGGCAGAAAAAGCCTGTAAAGGAGAGTATGCATCAGTAGCACAGCAGAAGACCAGTTCACACATTGAATTAATTTGTGATGAATATCATGCATAGGCTTGTACAGGCAGTCATGCATCCACCATACTCTGCTCACTGCATCCCACAGCCCCTGTCAGCCTTATTTAGGAGAGACATCTTAGATGATGATAACATTGCTCAACATTACTAGTTTACGTAATACTTTTTTTTTCGAAGTATCTCTTTCTTGCTTTAAAATTGTAAGTAAATTGGTACAGAGCTTCCTGACAGACTGGGCAAAGGCAGGGAAGTGGGCGAGGATGAAGAATGTGTTTAAAAACTGCTCCCTTCATGCAGTTTTTTCAGGTCCTGAGGGCACTAATAGGCCCTAATGGTCCTGCCCATCTCCAGTGGTCCCATATCAGCTGGGGTACAGGTCCCAGCTCTTGCCCCAGCACAGTGCCTGCGCCCAGCCCCAGCCCTTCCTGATCCTGGCTTGACTTCCTACACTGATGTGGAACTTGATCCATCATCTTGCCTTACAGGGTGGTCCCTGGGCTGTCAGTGGATCCCATCTGTCACCAGCCTGGCTGGAGCCCTGGGGGACTTATGACTGCTGTCCTGCTTGTGCTGGGGTCACCCTCAGCCCTGTCTTGTCTTCCCTTGGGGCAGCACTGATGCATGCTTTTTCAAGGTAACATTTGAGAACACTGAGAATTTTTCTAATAAGAGATTTACCCTGGAAAACAGCAAAAATGCTGTTTACAGAAATGTATTGCTTTTGCTACAAAGGTGTCACTGTTAAAAGATCCAAGGTGAAATTTCTGGTCAAAATTGACAAGACGGTTCCCATACCATTCTAATCCTGAATTAAGCACAAGCAGAATTTGAACCTAAGGTTTCTGTATCTCTGACAAGCGACTATGTCACAGACACTTTACTTGTACACACACCTACACTCTCACACACACAAACGCTTTCCTGTTCAGGTTTATTTATCAGTGAAGATGTAAATGGAAAGCTGATTTGATATCATAGAGAAGTTTGGTATTTTGGGGGCAGGTTTGGGGGGTGGGGTGGTTGGGGTTTTTTCATGCTTTAGGCTAGGGGGCATGAGGAGGTGGAACTGATTCTAAAGAAAAAGGTGGAAGTTTTTCAAAGTTCTCACAAGAAGGAATTGGGAAAAAGGCCTTACATTGGAGGCTTGTCCTCATCCCACAAGGAGAACCCACTGCCCAAGAATTCAATTTACCAATTTCTGCCTAGTCAGTGGATTAATAAGAAGTCTGAAGGGAAAATCAGCAAGACATCAGGCATATTTTTTAAAAAATATAACTTGAAATCATGCCATCTGAGCAGATTTTTGTTGAAATAGAGACCTTTTCCTTAATATGTTACAATTTTGACAACTTGGCAAATTCCACTCGACATTTCTCATTAAACATGGTGGACAAGATCCTTTGAGAAACAGTAACACTTTAAGAGAAGTAATGTTTTTATACACTGAGTCATCCTCCATTCCTGCTTCTTGCCACAAAATATCTATATGCAACTGCAAACCTTACTTCTTGGGAGAATAGTATGGAGACACAACTTTCAGCTACACGCAATGCTATAAAGAGGAGGAAGGAGGAGGAAGGACGAGGAAGGACAATCTCAAGTGGATGCCAGCTGAATGAGACAGCAATCCCCAGACTGCAGCTTGAGAATTGCCATTTAAGAGAATATTCAAGCTGCATTCTTTGAAATCATAACACTATGGAAAATATTCCAGGCTCCTCCAAGACTACAAAAGTAACAAGAGGTCTATATGATCTATTTACTCTTTGGTCTGATTTACAGAAATAGCTCTTGACAGGAGGCAAGTTGATAATAAAAAGTGAAGCTTTCCCACTCCTCTTTTAAGCACATCTTTAGATGTTGTCTCTCTCTTCTCCCCCCATTAAGTGATAGATCTGAAGACTAAAAAGGAACTGAAGAAGTGGCAAGATCTAACGCCTGTTGGACTAAATACGTAAATTATGAAATCAAGTCTCAGAACTGGGAGACCTTAAGTCAGAGTACTGGTAAATCAAGAAAGTGATGAAAGCAGTGTTCATGATTAGAAAGGGTGCTGATTTTATCTGTGACATTTCTAGCCCTCAGAAGTCTACAATATTTTTCATATAAGATCAAAGAAAATGCATTAATATTTGCATATGGTTTGCTGTATATTTCCCCTGTTCTATTAGCATCTCTCTCACTCCCTAACTTCAAACACTTGGATAATACAGAAATCTTTAGTTTAAAGGAAACAAAACCCCCTCCACTTCAGATAACTAAAATGCATATTGAAATTAATGGGAATCATTTGATTCCTTCCTGTGACAAAATAAAAATCAGACATTTTCTGGAGAAGAAGCATCTTTAATCTCCCAGGTGAAACATGAGAGTAGAAAAGTGTGATTTCCTAATGAAAGACTTTTTGTTATTCTCACATTTTTCTGCATGCAATTTTTGCAGCATTTGTTTGTGTAACTATGAATTGGCTTATGTTGTTTGAATTTCTTAACCAAGCATTTTGCTTTTTATTGTAATACAATTTTATGATAGTTAAAAAGAACTTGTCATATTTAAATATTTTCTGCATGATTGGCATTAAAGCATTCAGTATGAGGAATTAATGAGAGTATTGAATTAAATGTGTCAAACGCAGCCAGTTTTTAAAACTTCAACATAACAAACACACAAAGCACAGAAGTTATTTTGTCTGCATAAATGATGTTCAAAAGCTTAGAGCTGTCTCATTATAAGGTGGTTTTTAATATCTGAGGTGGAGTTAGTCTTTATAGTAATTTTGGCCCCATAATGAACCCACTCCTTCTATTGGGATATGTTTATATTTTTCTGTTGGTTCAGAGTGAACCAAGCCTGGGATGTGCCCTGCAACCATTTACAAATGCAAGTGGCTTTGTGTATGTGACTTCAGTTGCCTACCTCTACATTACAAAAATGAAGAGGTCTTCCCCAGTCTAACTGTACAATCCAGGTACATTCAAGTCCTTAGTGATGTTACACTAACACATGATGGCAACCCCACTTCTCCGCCCAGCCTGGTTTTCATGCAGGAAAAAACACCCTCCCA
Organism: Arenaria interpres; assembly: GCA_013399435.1. NCBI lineage: Eukaryota > Metazoa > Chordata > Aves > Charadriiformes > Scolopacidae > Arenaria > Arenaria interpres. The sequence continues at coordinate 36,578 of VXAK01024523.1, read as the reverse complement.
GCCCTATTCAGCAAAAACAGAGGTGTATCTGTCTAACGATCAACCATCAGAGCAACATCTCAAGTCATGTAGAAGTATTGCAAACACAACACAGTCAGGCACACAGGAAAATTACCATGACTGCTGAAAGGAGGCAGAGCTGCAAAAATGCTCAGTTTTGGTCCTCTTAGGTTAATAATTTCTGAGTTTAATATTGAAAGTCCTCCCAAAGGTGAGAGGCAAGATTAAAATTAAATTTTATTGATTTAAATCAAACTCCTTGGGAACAGTCAAGCTTTTTACTTTGTCAGCTACTTTTTGCCTGTCAGAATGATGTTTCATACTACTGAAAGTAATGCCCATTTCTCCTTACTGAAGACCCTCAGCAAAACCATCCACAACATAGTATTTCATGTCTGCTTCTGAAAGGTAAACCATCTCAAACAGAAGGCAAAATTCTTGTGACAGAAAATCCAGCCACCTCTTTCCCTTTTTTACCATAATATTACACATCTTTCTTACAGAGAAAAGAACATACCTAATGTAAGGAGTTAATAATCTGCAACTGTCTTATGGATTGAGGATCTATACTTACCAGTTCACAACCAAAAAGCAAAGGGCTACATCAAGACAGTGTTTCCTACCTTTTGAATTTCTGTTGAGCATACCACGGCCGTAAATGACTGCAATGTACTGAGCCTAAGACTACATCAATTGATAACAAAAAGACATCTTTTCAGGCTAGATTTGTTGATGAAATTTCTATGCAAATAAGAACAAAAATACACTATGTTTTACCCAATTTCAACAACAGATCACAGAAAGTTCAAGTAAAAGTTTTTCTTTCAAAACTGTATAATTTTTTTATCGCATTGCCTTTCCAAAAGTATGGATAATAATTAATGCTTCGTGACATTAAGCACACAAGTTAAATCGAAAATCCTATTACATACCTAGGAAAAATTAGCTGTGGAATGACATAAGACACAGCCTTCAGCTCTTAACCATCTAGGAGGAGTTCTTGTTCAACCATTCAGAAAGTCCAAATTAGATATAATTCTGCTAAACTTCATCCTTCTCACAAATCTCTCAAGGATTGCTCTCAGGAGACTGGTAAAGAAACAAAGTCACTGGGTCCCTTTTTTAATGTTACAATAGGGACGTCCACAGCAAAATAAAATAGCTGGAATTACTGAATGTGAAGAAATATAACGGAAACTAATGAGGTACCATATTTTAATGTTCTTGTTTCAAATTTGTTAGGCACAACAAGAACTGTATTTCCTTTACAAGACTGTATTTCCTGTATATACAAATGTATAAAAACACTGGTATGGTATTGGAATGTTTCCTGTGGTTTAATCAGCAAGCAATGTTTGTCCTGTAGAGGCTGATAATCTATAACTCTTTCTGAACTCCATATTTAAGACTAATCAGAAGTGTGTCATTTTTTAGGACAGAACTTCTCATTCTAAATTACTTTGGCAGACAGCTATTCTGTAGGCACAGATTTAAGGACACAGCCATATATATAAATCCAAGAAAATTATATATAAATATAAGCAAGATTTTACACTTTCAAAAAAGAAAGCCACAGGAAAAAAATAATCTTTCCATCTGCATTATAGCAATATAGGCAAAGTGAGGGTTTAATACAATTATTTATATATGTTATTTAACTAAAAGGCAGCATGATACAGAAGTCCTGAACAAATAACCTTTTAACCACCCAAAGGTCCTTGAAGGCTACCTATCCTTCCACAGCCATCCAGAACAGGGAGGTTGAGGAGGGATCCTGGCAGACACTTTCGCTACAGAAGGGCTCTTAAATCTGAGCGGTGGGTTTCCATGCCCCACGCTGCTGCAGAGCATTGTAATGCTGGAAGGTGTTAATGGTTGCCAGCAAGCATGCCTCTGATCCATGGGAAATCACAGACTTTGCAAGCTGAGGTACATGCCAGCAGCCCTTTGTTCAGAGAAATTAAGATCTTTAATAGAGTAAAACAGCTGAAACAACAGAAAGCCATGTGGGAAGGCCCAGGGGATTGATTGAAAATGTCGGGTCCTGCATTGACAGGAGGTAGATGTGTTGGTACATGTAGGCAGAAAACCACTAGGAAGCCAGAAAAACAGTTGTAGGGTTGGCCTTGAGAACAGAAATAGACCTCCTTGGGTGCAGGACTGAATGGGAAAATAGGTTTAAAAGTTTGAAGTAAGAAAACTCCATTATTATTCATTTCTGCTGTGTTTGGGAAAAGACAATGCATTCACTGCAAACGACTAGGGATGCTCCAAAGAAATGCCTGACAAATATAAGCAGCTTCTTCTCCCTCAGAAACAAACCACTAAAGCCTAGCTAATAGTGGCAAGGAGCTGAAAACAACAGTTCACAGCATTCAGCCCACAAAGAAAAGATTAATTTTCTTTAAGAGATCGAAGGATGGTTCAATTTCCTGCTGCAAACACCAGCCAGAACTGCTTGCTTCAAAAGCCAAAAGCACTTTGTTCTCGATGGTAGCTCCCACAGTGCAAGCTTCTGCCTGGAGCAGCCTGCCTGTTCTCATAGCTACAAGGGTCATGGTGAGGCCCATGGACCCACAGGACAAGGAAATCAATCCTCTTCACCTGGCAAGCACCTACACCACAGAGGTACCTCATGATGGGTGGGTGCAGCCACTCCAACATTACTCACATTCCTTGGAAGTACCAGGAACTTGGAAGAAATTATTAAGGATGCCTTGCTGTATATTGCACCAGCCTATACAGAGATTTAACACTTGAGAGTGCATCTTTCTTGAGCTCTGGAGTGTCTCTCTCACCCCACTCTCTAAACAGCCCATTTTCAGCTCTCAATGTTCTATTTGCCACCACCAGTGGAGCTGGTGACCAGGCACAGGCCCAGGTACGGTCTGTGAACTGTGAATAGGCTTTAGACAGCACAGAGAGTTCAAGTAAAAATAGAGATCTCATTTATGTATAGCCTTGGACAACCCAACAGGAAAATAAAATAAAAAAAAGCAGCAAACAGCCAACAACAAAAACCCACAGACAGCTGGGTAGCCAGGTTTACTTGCAACTTCCTGAGGGACCTAGGCATTCACCAGAGCCAATATGATAGCAATCTACTTGAACGTGAAATGTACAGTAGGTACAGCTAGCCCTGCATGCTTCCAAGCCTAAACCACATGCTTGAGAATGCAGACACACAACGGTAGAGACTCATTACAGACTGATTCAATTCAACAAACATCCTCTCCGCTCAGGTATGTGGATACTGTGCACAGAGACAGGCTGTTGCCTCACACCACAATATGATTTGTAAATGAGACCATTGTAACGAAGACGGATTGTTCCTAAATCAAGTCCTACTGAAGGCAGTGACCAAAGGTAAAATTTTGTATGTATGACTTAGGTATTGGCAGACAGATTTATAAAAAATTTTGTAAAGGAAGTGGACATCAACCTTCTGAGGTACTTTTTTAAATACAAGTATGGGCCCAATACTTCAGAACAAAAATAAGCCATGGCAAATCAAGCCCTTCAAATCCATGCTGTTATTTAAAACCAATGGGTCCTAAATAGGAATACATTTCTACATTTTTTTCAAATTGTTTGCCATGCATCTAATATATTATGTTTCTCTGTACTGCTGTCACATGAAATATTAACAACAGTAGCAACTAAAAGCTAAACACTAAACGTATACGTTTGTGCTGTAGTTGTTCATACTCGATATAACCATAATGTCTAATCTAGTGCCAGATGATGAACTTGATGTTCCAAAGTTTTATTTGTCCCTGGTTAGATTTACTACAAAAACGGAAGAAAGGAGAGACACTGGTAGCCTTACACTGGATGTATTGTTGACAGCACAAGAACATGTTTATTTTTGTTATTCCTTCTGGTGCTCATTATAAGCACCACACTTTCGGATGAGTTATGGCCAAAGTGTCTAGCTATCAATAAAACATGGGTTTGCTGAACCTACAGCAACATGAGACATAAATGGAGTAATCTCCTGTTTACTGCTGGCACATTATGCGACATTATTTTTATTCAAACTTGACCATTGGAAAATTAAAACAACTTTGATCACTTTTGGAGATTCTGGGCTAAGATTTCCATTTGTAACTATCAATTATTTAAAGAATAGTTTTAAAGGGTTCTTAAAGCTTTTTAAAAAATTATAGTAATTTAAGCAGCAACGGCAGATGATTACAAGTCTTAAGCCTCATATGGAATAAAAAGTCTGTATAAAATAGTCACATTGCCATCTACTGACAACTCTTTATAAAAAGGCTTGTGCTTTTCATTAGCTGCCTGACTATATACTTAATGCTCTCTCTCTTGACATACAGTAGCACAAAAAATTAGGGACGCACAATATATGTTGTTCAATACATCCCACTGCAATAATCCTGCTTCTCTTCGAATCCATTTCAATCCATTCAGGCTTTCACAGTTATATACTGCAATTAGATACGTTTATTAATGGCATTATTGCACAGTATTTCACAGGAGGTAAAACTGTTTTCAAGAAAGTAACTACAGAAGGGTATGTTAATAAATCTGTGCTACATGCACAGTACATAGGGACTTGCTAATAGGATTTCCATAATAACAGCATTTATCTCACTGCACATTTTATAATACCAATCACCGGCAAGCACAGTATTGTTATTATATTACGTGAAAAATAGGATTTCATGTTAAGGACATATCGAGTAGCCTAAAACAGCAGTGTCACTGATACATCTGTGTATTAAGAATGCTTTTATCTCATCTTTATACTAAAATACATTTTGGCCTGAGACTTAATGCCGCAGTTATTCCAACAGCAATATGCAATTGCACTTTAAAACTGGATCTAGGCCTCATATCAGTTCTACCTTAGGGCAACATGGGTCAGTGGATCCCAAAAATGACCTGTAAATGAAGTGATGCAATGCTCTTTCATGAAAGCAAATATACCAAGCTGGGATTTCCTCACTGTTACCCAACCAGCACTACTAATCCCGTGCACAAACTGAAGGCTGTCCCTAGCTTCTCACTGCTTAATTCTCTGCTAAGAATTTCTGCATGGTCTCTAGTCCATGGCATAAGGTGATGTTTCCTTCACCCTTGCCTCTTAGTTGTAATATACAGGTTTGAAAGCAGTAAAGCAGCCAACAAAAAAAAAGTAATTACCAGGTACTCTACAGGCTACAGTATTTGTTCCCAGTTTTTCACACACACCCCATTTACCCTTCATAAAAGAATTTCCAAAGCTCTAAATTCTCTTTAAAACTTCAGTCACCGTCATTTCTTACACTCATTTGAACACAATCCAGCATTTAAACTTTTGTGTTAAATGAAATGTAACTCTGGCCATTAACTCCTTGTGTGCTCAGCCTCTGAAAAGTAAATAGTCTAAGAACATCCACAGAAATATCCAACAGGAACTCTGTTGTATGCCTATGCTCTGTTTCACCATGGGTAAGCTACCCTCAGACCTCAGAGTACATTGGAATTCTTTCTGGATATCCTTTAATAGGACTAGCATATGTTTATTATGCATATTTTAACATACCCAAGGATTTTACTTTGTCTCCTTTTCTGAAGTTACACAACTCCAGATAGCGCTTAAAATCTTTTAAGAGCTATCGAGCCATGTCTAATTATCACTCACTCACTGATATATCTGTAATAACTAGAATAACTAAACGTCAGGATAGAGGGATTAGTATGCAGAGTACAAAGAAGAAGGCAGGCCGCTGCAAGGTAATATTCTGTTTGGCTGAAATTCATTTTGTTTACAGATAAATAAACTAACTGCCAGATTTACCAGTCTGCAACTTTCTATTTTGTCTTCTCATCCAATGATTGCTGGCAATAACATCACTCTGACATGAAGCTCTTGCAATTCAATGAGTGCAGAATAAACTATGAAAGTCACACTTGTCTCTCCTTGTAAATACTGCGGTTTTTCTATCTAACTACTATATAAACAGAGTGAATAGAAATATATTGCACAAAATTAAAAAAATTTCCATTTCAGTGAAAAAAAAACTTGAATGGAGATCAATTCTTTAACTAACAAAATAATTTCCTTAAATATCAAAGCTAAAGTCAAAGCCGGCTGTTGTTTCCAGAATAAGATACCTGCTACCCTAAAACTCAAGGTCAGCATCAAATCTCACAAGTTTTCCCTAAATGTAACCATCCTCTCAACTTTTCTTCTTAAAGAAAGAGGATAAGTATTTTCACTACTGAGGCAACAAAAAAACCTTAACTTTCAAATTTAAACAGAAACATATTTTGAGCAAAACACATATAATCCTAGTGGGAAAACAAGAATAGTTATTTTGCCGGGATTGTAACAGGAAGATAAAATGTGAAAACATAGGACATGCAAAATATTTTTCTTGCTTTAGAGTCCTCAAATGTGGATTTAACAATAGGTGTTGAAGGGGTTTTGGTAGGGTTAGTTTGTTTGTTTTATTAAAAGTGTATTGTTTTAGACCTCACAGGAATAAAACAGCTCAAGTAGTGGAAAGTAGCCAAAGACAAATGCTAGTGGTTGGCTGTATGAATTTCCTAAGCAGAATCACCTGCAATTTAGCTACTCATCTGCTCTTCATATGAGACAATGACGAGCTGAAACGGCCAAGAAGTATGCAAAGAATGCAAACAATCAATTAATGCAGTTCAGAAGTGAAATTACTTTGTTTGTAATGCAGAGAACAGACAGCAGTGATAAATTATTACTTTAACATTGTAACAGCATCTGTTGCACACAGCCTGCAGGGCTAAGATCTGGCCTTTGATCTACATCACTCACATTGAAAAGAACAAGGTAATCCAGACACTTGTAGGACTCTCACTTGCAGAGCTTTAGAGAAGCTATAAAAAACCAAACCCAAAACCACTCTCAAAGAATCATTTCACTTTT
>VXAK01024523.1:0-23622 GCA_013399435.1 Arenaria interpres | reverse complement strand
AAAAAAAAAAGAGAGAGTTCTCTTTCCACTAAGTGTTTGGCATTTTGACCTCTGTATTTTAACTTCTCACAACTTGTGTTTGTTTCCCAAAATCTGCCTTTAAAGTAATTTGTTTTTACTGTGCTGGAAAGTGTAACAGAAAGAGCAATTCCTGCCACTTTCAAGTTCAGCCACAGCCTCCATGACACTACAGCTCAGGGTGCTCCTCTTTTGAGGAGTTTCTTGTGGCTATTACACTGTAAAACCTTTACAGCCTTCCACTCCTAAGTGTTGTAAAACTGGCACCTTTCTGAGTGTATCCTCAGCTGTCTACAGAAGCTTTAGAACTTTCTTTTGAGTAAAAAAGATGGTTATCTGCAAGCATTTACTGAGAGGCTGAGTTCAAGCATACATTATAAAACTAAGGAAACGCAAAATAAAATCATATTACTAACATCAAAGATTTCAGTTTCCCCTCTTCTGACAGTAGCTCCCAGGGAGAAATAACCTTCACTGCCAGGTTAGAGCTGGAGAGTGGCAGCAATGGGAGGAGGGATGTACATCAAAGCTAATGGCAAGCAGGGCATCTTCATTCCCTTTGAAGTCCTTCTCCACTGCTCTTCTCCAATCACCCATAAGGGCAACTAAAAAACAGCATAACGTGGGTGGCATTGAGTTCAGGCTGCTAACTTTTTATGTGAGGAAAGAAAACTGTCCGTGGCAAACACAAAGAGGGCTCCATGGTACCAACGCCTCAGGCAGCCTGTGCCAGAGCTTAGCCACCTCCTTTCGGTGCACCTCAGTGGAAGGCTGGGACAAGTTCCTCTGGCCAAGCCCAAAAGCAATTAGCCACTACACTTGGAGGTTATTGGTAACAACCTGGTATTCTTCTATATGAGCATTTACACCTAAGTTCCTTGATTCACCACTTATGACCCCATGACAGACTAATTGTTTGTTCTTAGTTTATATGTTGAACTAAAGAGAACTGAGAGTGGCGAGAACCTGTGGGTGAGGAAGAGAAGCCTTTCCTGGGGAGCAAGGGAGCAAGTGAGGAGGAGTGAAGCACAGGGTGAGGCAGAAAGTGGGAAAGAGGAAGGTAATCAGCCAGGATCCTGAAGCATGCAGAGCCTGGGAAACCGCTGAGATGGGCCAGCCTGCTGAGGGTCATCCCCCAGAGAAACCACTGGACCCAGAAAGCCAGCAGAAACTGAAATCAAATTTGGAGGCAAAGAACCTGCTGTCACGAAAAGATCTGACAGGGAGAGAGCTGTTCATAAACTCATTTTACTTCTAGTGTCTGTTTCACATCACTCCAAGATTCCTCTGTTTAGAGAGTTAGTTATTCCAGTTTATATTCTAATAAAACACGGCTTTCAGCTTAAAAGCCTTATTACATTCTTCAGGGTGTTCCCTATATAGAAATGGAATAAACAGGTACAACCCAACACTCTGGCTGCCACAGGTCTTGTCAGAAACACATTAAGCTTATTTAGTTAAATTGCTCTTACAACATTTTTATTTACACATAAAAGCATAAAGAGTTAAGAGCACTGCATGCCAAGGCTTCCTTTCATAAAAGGAAAAAAATCATTTTAGAAAAGTAAATTCCTTTAAACATGCATTCAGTACTCACATTTTAAATATTGTATATGAACTTTTCTATTGGAAGTTGAGAGTAGAGAGAAAAATAACTAGACACTACTGACATGTTCAAAAAGAAACATCATAGTAAGGTCATTTTAGATGCCAAAGTGGCACCACCAAAGGAAATAATAGGTTTAGGGAAAGCAGCAGCTTGTAGGCCATCTTTTGGAAGGTATTGAAACACAAGCCATGTTGAACTTAATGTCTCAATGAACCTGCATGAAATAGAGTCTGACAGCTTTCTGGTTTTACTGCAATTATAAACAAACATACTCCTGCGTACTCCTTGGATAAACAAATGATACTACAATGACTACCAAAGGAACATATGAATATGTCTGGACATATGCACACAGTGGGTGTTAAAATATAGATAAGAATTCATACCACAGGAGAATATGATCAAATATTATAGATAACCAAACCCACGCACAGATGATAAAATGCAGAAGCAATAGCCAGTAGATAACAAGTTCTACTTTAAAGCCAGAGAAAAAGAATTTGGAATGGAAAAAGGGTTTGTTACATAGATGGTAGACTTTTCAGAATTTTTTCCCTACCCCAAGTTATCTTGCTGGTCTTTTATGTCTGGCTGCGAAGGGACACCATTTCTTTTTGAATTAGTTTTCTTTCAGACTATACAGCAGTGTTTTAAAAAGATATCCAACTTACTGGCACATTATTGAACTTCTCAGCTGACAAAAGAGATCTATTCTGAACTGAGAAAACTTGTTGTTGTAAGAATCTGTCAAAAAACATCATGTGTTAATGACAGAGTCGAAAGACATCAAGGAAACATCCGTGAGACTCTGACTGATATTGCTCTACAAATATGAACTATTATCAAGGAGCAAGACATGCATGCAGCACAGCCTCCAACCATCACAACTAAACCAAAGTTCAAAAAAGTTGCCTGTTTCACTGACGTATTTCCTTCACACAGTTCTGACAGGAGGTGAAGAGCAGTCAACCTGATCTGAAAAGGTGCAGCAAATGATACTTTCCTTTAGTGAACTTACGCAGGAGAGAGCAAAAGTCATCAAAGCACATCTTACTGCCACTTGCAGTGAAATCAACAGGCAATGTGAGGCTGATCTGAATACTGAACTGCACTGGGCTGGGTGCCACTTGTTCACATGCTATAGTAGATGAAAACAGCCCTGTTTTTACAAAGGCTATTGTCAGAGTTCCAGCAACATCACCATCTCTACAAGTATTTCTTCATGAATGCATTACTTTTATTGACTCAGAGATGAATAATAAGAAGTGGCACATTGCATCAGTGGAGTGCTGTTTAGGTCATTCAAGAACAATTACTAAGTGGCACTACGACTTATATGCAAAAAGGAATGTCAGAAAGACCAAACTGATGATGATAAAAAGAAATAAGGCATCAAAACCATAGAACAAACTATAAAACAATATGTCTGTAATACTAAATATATTTCTAGTTTAGACTTCCGTTCTTTCTTTAGAGTTTGGAAACTCAGACAGACTATCGCCTGATGTCAGGCAGACAGTAATGCTACACAGAGCAACAGCTCTTCTTTTTCTCCTAACAACCTATAAGCCTCCCTCCAAAGACAACTATAAATTACAAGCAACAACCTCCAGTGGTAATAGACTAGTTTATTCTAGCTGAATATCAGATCCTAAGTGCTAGAAATGCCTTAAGATCCCTTGGAATGTTCAACAACCCAGAGACTTTAATAGATTTTAATTAATAGCTAACGTTAAGGACAGTGAGATAGTTGAGAAGCACAGGTTCAGGATTAACATTGGGATTAGTTCATTTGGGGTTTGTTTACTTTTGGTGAGGGGTTGTTTGATTCTTTTGTTTGTTTGTTTTATGATTTCAAGATGCAGATCGGAATGTCTCTGTGCATAATTTTATGGCAATAATGTGCACGCACAATCTACCCCACAGTATGGAGAAAAAAAAAAATTTCCAAACTCATTAGTTACCAAACAGTTAACTTCTAACAGTTATACAGCTAAAACTAATCTATTACTTCTATGGCTTCTTCCTTGTACTCTGTCAATCTGAAGACAGCTGCTTTCTGAAAATGGGCAAAGTTGCCCCACTTTTCTCCTTAAAACTTACTTTTGCCAATAGGAAGGCTGCTGACATGCTAAGAGCCGGCAGTGTTGTCTCACCCATCTTGCGCTTCCCTGTCTACACATATCTGCTGCCTCACGCACCTACTTAGACTGTTAGATACCTTGGCAGCAGCTGTCTTGCTTTTCTTGTTTGACATTTAACATCATCTTAATTCCTGACCACACATTTCAGACTACATTTTTAAGAGAGGCATAAACCAACTGAGAAGCCACTGGGAAGATGTGCTGTTCCTACACTCTTCAGTCCTTCCCAATTACATGCTTCCACTTTTTAATTTGCAATAGCTTTGGCAGTCATTAGATTCCTCCATGAGCCAAAAACACCTGATGAATTTCAGTCTTCTGAATCATTACTACCTAAAAACACATCAAACACACACTTAGCCATGTAACATACCAGCACGTTTAGGAGTGAGGATGCACAAGCCATAGAGGAAGAAGAGGAGATGGATTTTCTTCTCCCATTCTGCCTCTGCTCAGCATGGAGATCTCAGCAGCCTGTGATCATCACTGGATTTTTCCATTGCTCCAGTTCCCAGTTTGTGAAGCCATACCTGGCAAAACAGATTTTTTTAAGCCTTAATTAATCACTGCTTTAAATTATTTCCATACCAACAGCTGCACATCTACATTTAATTGTGGATTTAACTATCACCCTACCTACTAATAACATTTTGGGAATTGTTATAGGTCAAATATACATTGACAGACACATTGCAGCAAGGTTTGTAAACCTGCAAAGCCACTTCTTCATATCAGAGTTTCTAGCCGGTCAACACTGCCCAAACCCCTGGTCATTTTATACAAAAATAACCAGGAAATATTTCTTCATTGTAAATGAAGAACATTATGAAAACTATCCCCATTGCAATTATGTTGAAATTTAGACTGGATTTGATATGCTGGTACATTAAACATGGTAAGTAATGAAATAAGTATGAACAAATGTCAGGTTAGAACAGCAATAAAAATAGCTAGAATTAATATCTTGAAAGTCATTAGTAGAAGAATAAGTAATACAAATGCATTCTATTATTAAGCACTTTTGGTAATTAAACTATCAATAATATTTAGAGACTTTGTTCCAATAACAACATTTCCTAAAAATTGGATAGCAAAAATTGATCAGGACATCGGTTTTCTAATTTATGATTGTTTATTTGAATAAGCATAATTTTTAATTGTATTCTATAAATCAGAACAAAAACTTCCAAGAAAATTGGTGATTTTTAACACCCCAAGCAAAACTTTTGTGAATTTGCTGAAAGCTATGTATGATTAAATTGATTCATAAACTTAGAAGGACATACAGACAAGTACAGATATATGAATTCTTTCATATAGTATATGAAATCAAACCAGAGACATGTACCCTTAATATACTGAAATGGTGAAAGCTGTCTCGTGTATTGGATTAAGGCATTCACTACAGAAGAACATGAAGTCTCCAACACTTTAACATAATCAGGTACAGAGCAAACAACCAGTAGAATTTGATATCTACAATTTTTCACACATCCTCACTTCTTAATAGAACAATACTTTAAAAATCCTGGTTTATAAAAAGTCCAGAATGTGCATAATCTCAAAAACCAATGTAGCCACAGAAATCAAGCCCTTTTGTGCAATATTTTTTTGTCTTCAATGTTACAGTTTCTACAGAGGAGAAGAAAAATATCAGGACAGAAAACTTATTTCATCTGCTATATCTATTCTTCCAATCAACAGATTTGGTAATGATTCCATATTTAGGGTAAGAGCTTTTCCAGTGGGAGTTATTTTAATATTTTCAGCATTTTAGCGAAAGGGGAATCATTATTTTAAAGTGAAGCATCTTTCAGTTCTTACAGTCAACTGTCCTCATCATGATGACACTTGAACACTGATTTAAAATGTTTGCTTTGCCATTAATGAAATCAGGAAGATAGTGTTTATAATCTCCCTTTGAACTCTTGATTAAAATACATACATAAATAGATATATATTTATACATGTGAGCATTTGATGGTTTTGATCTACACTCTTGACACTTTGATCCCACTTCACTTTGAAGATGGTTCAAAAAAGAAATTTCTAGCATATACGCCAGCACCATTATTTGCATACAAGATCCAGAACTCCCATCAGAAGATATGTCATCCTAATACAAAAGGAAGCAATTGTTTTAAATTTATTCACACTTTCACATAAAATGATAGCAATCGAGTGTTGTAGAGTCCCTTAGGCTGCACTGAATTTTTCATGTTATTGAATCCATTACGTCTGGCAATTCATTATTTTCCAAAATTATTTTAAGAAGTGAGCCAAGTGGCAACGGTGATACAAGAGCAAATAATTTAAATCTTCCCAACCACTAACTTAATATTGAGTCATTGTCATGTACAAGTATGGCTTTCATGTACCGGTCGTTTTCTATGTATCAATTCAGATTTTCTCTAGTGCCCCACTCCAAATGAAAGATTACTCATGGATTTGTGTTTGCTTTTTCAAAAACTGCACTGTTCAACAAGCTGCGTCCCTAAGAATTGCAACCACTGTTTCTGAAAAGCCAAGAAGGAAGCATGGCCTCCAACCACTGTCGTAAGCTTTCAAAAACATGATGCGAGGCACATATTAAATAGCTGTCTTTTGATAAAACGGACCTTGCCACTGCAATGTCCTTTGTTTAGTGCTAAAACCATATTTGATATCTGGTCAGCACAACGTGATTGCGACCTTGGATTTGTGAAAACAGTTCTGCTGCATTTAAAAAAAAAAAAAGTTTGTGAATGACTTTCCTTTACCTTTACACACTTATTCTATATGATGAGAATAAGTTTTTAACAAGAAGGAAAAAAATATAAATACCTCATAGTTGTATGAAAATATAAAACTGAGGTCAGACCACTGCAGGACAGGCCTGTTGGAGGGGTGGCATGGGGGAAGACTTGATTGCAAAGACAAGAAAAGAGTTTACATGAGAGTCAACTTTACCTCAAGGCTTCCAAGACTGTGTTGCAAGGAAATTCTACAACACCCCCCCTGCCATGTGCTGAAGTATAGCCTTTACTATGTCCTCTTGAAGCTTAGACTCAAAGAGGGACAACACTGATTAATGAATGATTTTGTTGACAATTTTGCTTTTGTAAGACTGCTTTCTTCAGATTTTGCACAAAGGCTCTGCAAGGAGAAACTAACGTTTAACTTTTTATAGTATATTTACTTGGCACTATTTCTGTCTTAATTTTTTACATCCTTATTTCATTTTTCTCCAACTAAATAGAATTCCAAATTTACACATGGGCACATACACCATTTATCTCAGACACAGGCTCTTTTTTATTCCCCCCAAAAAACCATGTGGAAAAATCTTTTCTTTATTACCCACCATTGTAAAAACAAAGGTGAAACAAACCTGCTTCCTCACAGGATGTGCCTACGCAGTTCTGAGGACAGCAGTGTCAGATCTTTACAGCCACTGAGAACTACAAAGCAGTTGTGAATCAGTAACTGTACAGCATCCCTGAGCACAGATCAGTTAAATCTATTTCATTTCAGGCTACCCTACACTATGAAACATGTAATTGGTTATGCCTTTTGCATTATTTCCATTCTAGCTCAGATTTGCATTGTAAACAAATCAATTTGCCACTTTAATTGTTTAGCTCTGAGTCAGCTTACAGGGCTGAGAGGGCAGACAAAACATAACAAATGGCTTCATGTCCAGATTTTATCACAAGAAGCTGAACTAAATAACTTATGAGCCCAGTCAGTTCTATTGAGTTATGAACTAGCTCTTCCTCCAGAGTAAATTAAAATTCTTATTGCATACAAAAAGGCTAGTGAGCATATTTTATTACTGTTGCAGGGAAGTGCAGAAGCAATGGAGGTAGTGCTAAGGTAAATATATAACCTGATGCCTCTCTGGTGGATTGTTTGCTAAACCTTGTAATTTTATGCACTGGTGTTTGAATGTTGTATTTTCTGTCTGTGCATTCAGAAGGCTCAGTAGAAAAACGTAAGTTGCCGGGACATGGCAAAATGAGAGCTTTGTGATGACAGAAGAAGCTACTGTAAACAAAGAATATATCCTAAGAGCAATGACAATTTTCTGCTACATTTTTCAATAAGCAATCTCATCCCAATTCAGGAACAATGGGTATTTTAGTTAGCATTTGGGAAAAGAGCAGAGAGCATAAAGTAATAGAAACTAAGTAAATGGAAAAATTATAGAGTTTAGATAAAATGGAAGCTGGCATTTATTCTATAGTAGAAATTCATAGTTTTAGAAATATACGCTTAACTGTAATAGTATTTATGTACAATGAGCAGAGGAATGCACACTTTAAATTATTACCAGAGAAGAAGGCCTAAGTCCCTAAATGGGATGAGCACACAAAGAGAGGGACATTTGTCATATGCAATATGAAGGTGAACTAAATAAGGTGACTGCATCATTCTAAAGTTACAGGAAGGAAACAGACTAAAATTCATTCCCTGGTGGCAAAATTCCTACTAATTTCACCGGGTCTAGGATTCTGTACAAGGAAGACAACAACTTTTGTGATAATGGAAATACACAGACTCAGTGATACAGAGACAGAACAAGCATAAATCTTATCACTTGTCAACTAAAATGTCTGACCTTTGAACAAAAAAGGATATATTCCAACTTTTTTTTTCTGCAATGATTAAATGAACCTACAGCCACCTCATGCATGCATAACAAAATACATTTTAAGTTACCAGTTAATAAATGTCAACCCAAGTGAAAAACAGAAGCGCTGATTTGAATCCACAAAGGAGCAAGACTAGTATTCACCTCACAAGTTAAATATTCAACACAGTAAGATCTTGGAAGTGACTGGACAGGATTTCTAGTCTAGTCTTTGAGGATAGCTCTTGGGAAAAACATGATAGCAGTATAACTAATGGGACTCTGAAATATAGAAAGATCATGATGTCAATTCAAACTTAGCAACAGAAAACAAGCTAATCTGTAGATGATTTCAAAAATAAATAAACTGATCAAGAACGTGTATTAAATAAAAATATCAAAACTACACAAGGAATCAAGCTCTATTACATAACGGCAGAGCACACTTAAGAAGATTCTTGGAAGTGGAATAAATAAAAAAATAAAGAAATCTTGCATGTGGAATAAAATCCAAGCACACCTCAAGAGGAAAGAATGCTACAGAGGCCATCTTATAGAAAATGTCAACATTTAAGGAATTGAAAGCTTTCTCAGTTAAGGAGAACATGAAAGTCTATACAACAGTAGAGGACCCACCTAAAATGGAAATCAAGAGAACTAAAAAAGGATTTGAGGAGTGTCTTATAAAGAGTTTTCAAACAGTGTAAAAAGTTTGAAAACACATCAAAGGAAGAAGACAAGAAGAGATGATCAGAGGGACAGGTTGACAACAAAGGTGTGAGAGGTGTATTTGGGATGGCTAGTGCCAGAGCAGAGAGACTCAGTGACTGCTTTGCATTGCTGGTCCTTACTGAGGTTCTCACACTCAGCTTACTCCTTGTACAGGAAAGGTCAGAGGAGCTCTATCAGCTTGGTGTAAATAAAGAGTATCAAAACCAGATGGATAAATCATTTGTCAGAAAGTCTGGAGAGCCCAACAGCATTCACCTGAGAGCATTCTAGAGATTCACACTGAAAAGCTGCCTTAAAAGGAGACGCTGTAAAGGCTGGAGAAAAATCCCAAGGGAGAGATGATAAAGATTTACAAAATCATGCAAGCAATATGCAAAACTTGGCAACACCACAACTAGGAGGCACCTGATAAAACTAAAAGAGGATTCATTTAAAAAAGATAAAAGAAAGCACTTCTTCACACAGTGGATATTAAAATTCTGGGATTTGCTGCTATAGGAGGTTGTGGAGGAAGACACTATCAGAAAATTCAGAAAGGAATTAGACAAATTCATTGACACCAAGGGCCTAGATCAAGACTCAAAGGATATAAACAAATACTAAAAAGCAGGGTCTCTGATGTCCCTGATACAACTCCAAGTGCTGAAGAATAAACTGCAGAAAGTAGGCAGGCTCACACGGTTTGCCCTGGGTACACGTCTCTTCCTGTCATTGCTGGAGAGACAGGCAAGAAAAAATTTCTGCCCTAGAAGTAAATCTGTTTAGAGAAGCACACTTTGTAAACAAATTTAACTTTAATTCTCCCTGCATTTCACTCAAAAGGAGAAAAGATTCTGCAATCCATTTAAGGAATTGGAGCACATACTCTGACACAAAGTCTCATTTCACATTGGGCATTAGTGATATCATCAACATAGCTGAATGACCTGTGACAGCAGACTGGTTAATGTTGGGTTTTGTGGTGGGAGTTTCAGAACAAGGCTCTGCTGACTTTGACACATCCCACTCCCACTTCGATGGTGGGATGAGAAACAGCAACGTTAGACAGATCCACCGCCCCTCCGTTAAGTGCTTGCATAGTCCTCATCAAACCAAAAGTGAGGAGGCACCCCTTCACCAAGAGAGGGAATAACCCACCAATTGTCAAAAATGTTTGTACATGAGACACTCAATTAAAATAAATAAATAAATAAAAATCCACACAAAAATAGGGACAGCGACTTTTTTTTGACTGCTGTTTGTCTATACGGATTTCAAGACTCCATGAGGCTCACAAGGACTCCATGAGGTTCTGAAGGGAACTCGGAACACTGAAGCACAGCATGCTTTCACAAAGAGATTCAGGTAGAAATTAAGGTGTCCTGACAGTGCCACGCACCTCGCGACTGCAACAACACAGAGAAGATCTCAATTCTGGCAAGAGGTCAGCACTGCCTAAAACTTGCTCATAAAACTGGTCTGAAAGAGAAAAATCTGGAAATTAAGCCCAAGAATAGGGCCTTACTATAGACTTAAT
Source organism: Arenaria interpres (assembly GCA_013399435.1). Lineage (NCBI taxonomy): Eukaryota > Metazoa > Chordata > Aves > Charadriiformes > Scolopacidae > Arenaria > Arenaria interpres. The sequence goes on along the minus strand of VXAK01024523.1, from coordinate 12,991 downwards.
ACAGATTTTTTACTTGGTCTCTGGTCTTACTTCTTCTGCAGAATCAAAGAGAGAATACAGCTCTCCATCCCTCAAAACAGCTAGGTAGCTTGGAAAGTAGCCTGTGTATACAATCATCTTGTCTGCTCGCTCAGGAAAAATACTGCTGTCCTTTCAATGCCACAATAATCTAAGACTGTGAAATCCACTCTCTACCAATCATTTAGGTCACTCCTTTTTGGCTTTGAAATTCTTTATGAACCTACCTGTGTTGAGCTTATTAGTTCAAACACAAAGTCATGTTAGCTGTGCCTAACTTAATTACTTGATTTTTTCCTAAGAGCTGGAGTAAAGAAAGCTGAGATATTCCTTCAAAAATTCCAGATGCAGCATCCATAGGAAAAATAAATAATCATCGCAGTAAGGAAGAATCTCAATTCAATCAGTTTCTATTCAGGCCTTGCTCAGAAAAATTCAGTCTTAAGTAGCAAGACAACTCCAGGAAATGCTAAGCAATAAGCAGGGATTACACTCTCTCATAAGACACTTTTCAGTTCTCAGGTGGCCCATTAGTCATTCCTCCCAAGTCAAGAATTCATATTTAACTGTTTTGAAAAGATCAAAGCAGAAGTTTCTTCATCATTTTCATCTTGATAGCATTTTACATACACTAGCACCACAAACTCAGACCTGCCATAAAATGGGTGTTACTTCATTTCCTGTCCCCACTTTTCCTTTGACAGCAGTTTTTTCCTTATAGTCACAATTTGGACAAGGGATCAAAAATGTCACAAAGAACTGCTCTCTATTACTCTGTGGCTATTACCACCATATATTGCATTATCAGTAAAAAGGGCTAACAATAACGGTTATTTCTAAAGGAAAGTCAAATAAGCTCTGTTTATAGTACCGCCAGCAGCAAAATGACTTTACTAATAGGTAACAAATTGCCACTCTGATTGGAGCCAGCTGTCTAGCAAAAAACCTGGAATCATGCATTGATGTTTTGGAGCACTTGCTTTTGTAAAACATTGGCTGGGTGCAGCACTATTTATATGCAGCTCTTCTGTGTGCTGCATTTGAGATGAAGTGATAGCTACCATCTTAAACCAGCTGTAAAGTCATCTCTGCCATCAAACCATATAAACCGGAGTATTTTTTTTAAATTTATTTTGGTTTTAATAAGGACAGTGAAAACTTGCAGTCCAAAATAAGCAGGTATGCCAGTCTACCATTTAACATATCACTCTTCAGAAAGGCTCAGTCAGCTCTTGTATTTATTCTATTCTACTTCGATTGGCTTATACCAGCTTTGCAATGACAAAAACATGGACACTGTCCAAGGCTCTCCCACCCTGATGTTTGTACAGCCTGATAAGAGGGAAAAGAGAGGGCAGGGGGGAATGAAAGCAGAATAGAAACGTCACTTACTTAACTTCTTGCCACTCTCCAGCAGCTCAAGCTAACCACGTGCTGGCAGACTTTCATTTCCCAGGCCTGTAATTGCTTGCCACAGTTACAACTTTCTCAGAGGCCGCCCTCTTCCCCGCAGACACCTAAGCAGAGTTATCAGGTTTGAAAGGCAAATGAAGGGAACAAAAAGCACCAAGTTTGACTGACTCTCCTCAGACCTCCACCTGAATGCAGATTTTTATCTCTGTTATCTACATAAGACTTGTAGGTGCACAGCTTCCTCCCTCTCTGGAGCTTCTTCATCCATTCCTCCCACAAGGAGATAACAGGTTTGCTCCATCCCTACACAGGCCCTGCGGCTGGCAGACTGATAAAAGACGAGCCATCCTGCAGCAACCTCTCGATCTGGCAGGCCAGAAAGAAGGCAGATATGCCTCCATCTTGCAGGAGACACAGTAGCTTCTGCATTTTCACAAGACACCAACAAAACAGGAGCTATACACAGCAGATTTGTTTGTCTCTCTCTAACACTGTCTAGTTCAGGCTTTTTTCTGGTCCTCAGTACACACTTATGGACGTTTAGTTTGTGATGTAGATCATCACTTTCTGAATAATTAAAGTGAAAAAATTTAAAAAGCTTTGGGACTGTTCATAGTAAGAATTTCTAGCTTCAGATGTCTTACATCTGAGGACCAAACCAATGATATCATTAAGGTTCCAGTCAAGTGCATGGGTTAGGGGCACAAGCCTAGGGATGAACAAACAGTGCTCTGAAACACGAACACAGTCTCTTAACCACAGCAGAAGATCTTTTCTTCTAAAAACGTTTTCTTTCAAATAACATGATATGTAGACATATGTCAGTGACATTACAAGCTTAAATCAAAATGAAAGCATAAGATAGCCTGAAGAAGCTACACTGGTTTAGTAACTGGTGAGGGTCAAAGAGGCCACAGATGCGCTGCTGGCTTTCCACGCGTATGGCTTGTGTTTGCCAGAGGGAGACAACTCCTGGCAAACCACTCACTTTTAATGAACTTCATTTAAGAAAACAACTGTTCTCAGAAAATGTGGCCAAAAAATTGGTTGTCCTCTCACATTATTATTTTAGCATTCACAAGTAAGTCACAGGAACTTACGGCTTCACAGAAAGAAAAGATTTCTTGAATAAAAGAAGACAGTTTCAATGCTCTGCGTCCAGGGACCAGACCCTGAGCCCTTGCATATCTAAATACCCTGCTGCAGCCCACAGACTTCGTTTTGATCTTTACTTTTTTGGTAAGCTTTTCAGGACAAAGGGAGCACACTTTTGGTGTGCAGAGGTCTATATCCTCACCTCTTCTCCTTCCCTTCTTCCCCTTGTTGTCAAGATACCACCACCCTTAGTGTAACAACTCTTTCCAGCAGTAATAGAGGCCTGGAATTTAAGGACTTTTATTTTTCACAAAAAAAATAATAGGTGAAGCACAGAAAAACTGGTCCAAATCTACCCAGCCCTAACAGAGGTAAGCTAACACAAAAGGTCCCACAAGAGGTTACAGTTAAGCACTAACACTTCTGCATGCATTTAAAAAATGAAGACACAAGGCCTAGGTAAAGTATAGCTTTAAGAACACACCCCTTACATCAGTGGGAGTCTGCATTTTACCAGAAAATTCCCAGATTTGCTAATGAATTGGCTAGTCTTCACTAAAATTGAAGAATCGAAAAACAACCCTGTTTACCTTTATTACGTGTCTTACCGGCAGCAGTGAAAGAAAGATTAAAGCAAATACAGTTAAAATCCAATGCAGTTCACACTCCTTGTCTAAAAAGCTAGAGAATATTATTTCAAGTTCAGCATCACACATCCATACCGGGTGTGGGCCCCGGTTCCAGCTGCCTCTGACCCACTCACCACAGAGTCCGGCTCAGCCCCTCAGGGGAACTCGTATTTAATAAGGGGCAAAATCACCACCCAAGCAGTGAGGAGTGGAGAAAACGTGTGAGGGAAACAGCCCTGCCAACACAAGGGCCAGAGGAGGAGGAGCAGGAGCAGCTCCAGGCACCCAAGCAGACACTCCTCTGCAGCCCTTGGAGAGGGCCATGGAGGAGCAGGGTCTTCTCCTGCAGTCCCTGGAGAGGACCACACCAGAGCAGTGCACACCAGACCACACCACTGCAGCCATGGAGGACCTAAGTTAAGCCTGGGGAAAAGGGAAGGAGAGGGGCTGTTTCAATTTTGTCATTGTTTTTCCACCATCCAAATCTATTTTAACGGGCAATAAATTAATTTTCCCCAAGTGGAGCCTGTTTTGCTCATGGCAGTGACATCCCTATCTCAAGCCATGAGCTTTATCATCTTATTTTCTGTCCTTGCCCTGTTGAGGACAGGGAACGAGAGAGGCTGGGTGGGCAGCTGGCCAAAGCCAGCCTACCACAGTAAGCGTACTTCCATAACAACTAATCTTTAGGCTTTTCTAAACACCTCTTTCAAATGAGTTGCAGATCGGCATGAGAGCTCATATTTAGTGCTTCTTTCAGTTTAAAGACAAGACAACAAGGAAAAAAGGGTTTGGAAGTCCACACCATCATTAACAACCAAGACACTGTCTGAGTAGAAAGTAAGCTATCTCTTAGCACAAACACCTTTTTGTTGACGGTATATAAAGGATGGTGGGGTTAGTGATGTGCAGCCTGACAGCATTCAAGCTGTTTGACTCAACTCGTTCATGACAAATCCTTGACAATTCCACCAATCTTTGGCCCACAACTTTTTCTTATATTCACATTAATAACAGAGACAAATTTTAGCTATTTTAGGCACTTGAGGGACTTCCTCACAGCAGTTATATTCTGTATTTACAAAAGGAAATGTTAGATCGTTAAAAAAATAACTTCTGTATTTTTATAACATGGGGAATTGCTTAAGCACTTAAAACTAATCAAGTTATACAATTTAGATTAGTCATTATTTCACAGAAAAATTGTGGGGAAGAGGTGAACTTTCAACTGTGATTTTACAGTCACTGGTTAACACACTGGATCAGTCACAATTTAAGAAAGAAAACTCAAGGAGAAGAAAATAATTTGAAAATGCCACCACTTTCCTGAGCTTTTGGGGGAGCTAAACACACACAAAAAAACCCTGGGTAATATTACATTTTCCTCATACACAAGATGCAAACATGATATAAGGCTTTTGCAATAGATAAGTTATTGAAGGCATTTATATGAAAGAAAATTATACTGAGAATCCAGAGAGTGTGATGTTTTAATCCTTTCTCTCCTGTCAGGTCTTTATTTTGTCCTTCTTTCCCCCACACCACCATCTTCTACAGATTTCTGGCACCTCTCTACCTGATCCCAAAATGACAAGTGTTTCTAAGGGCCAGATACTAAATGTACTGTCCCTGCTCTTGAATTTTGTGGCCTAAGGCTTATGGGAGATTTTACTTGTTAATGGAGACCAACATCTAGTAAACTGTTACGTCCTTCTAACCCTCACCCATGGGTAGCTCCTCCTCAAACTCTGTCATCACCTATTTGCCACTAGGAGACAGGCTACTCCTTAAGATTCCTCCACACTGCAGTCAATCATTTAGGTATGCAAGACATACCTAAACCAGTTGTTCACAAGATAGCCCAGGTTCTGCTAGCAGAGCGGCTGTGATAGTACAGAACTCAGCACAGGATGCAATACCCAGCTGCACAGGGCCAGGCTGTTAGCTTTCTGCACTTGCAAAACCCCTCAAGCTACTTTTTTTTTAAGGCAAGCTAAGCATTTCTGCATGAGCAAGAGTCACAGTAGGGACTGCAGTGTAGATATACTCCAAGAAACTGTACATGCAAAGATTTCCCCTCAGAGAAAAAAGGCAATTAATTCCCTAAACCACAATGGATCCCTGAGGATCTGTGCAGAGGTCAGGAAGTTTTCTTTACTTTAATGCTGTCCACAGCACAGTAACATCAATAATGAGCAAGTTCTCAACAGCTGCCACAGTTTCAGAGGGATTTGTGTGTCACAGAAACAGAGTTTGTAAAACCATTCTAAAAATAAGTTCATTAGCAACCCAGCAAAATTTCTACAGACTGGGAGAGGACAATGTTGGGGAGACCAACTGTTCCACTTCCCTGCTGTGGACACTCACACCGGTAATACTCTTAGGAGGAGACAGGCTGGAGATGATGACAGAAGCATTGGACCTCACCAGTGGGCACCCTGCCTCCTTTACATGGGGGATTTGGGGTAAGTTTTGCTGGAAGGTGCAAAAGGACAAGAGAGTTTTTACTGACTTAGCAGAAAGAGAAACTCTATGTGTTCAAACACTTCCTCTGGAGGCCATAACCACTCCTCACCCTTCAGCAAAAAACTATTTTTCCTATCAAAGGCAATGACTGTAGAGTATATAAAAAAACAACCCACCTATACTCGAGGTAGAGATTGTTCTCTATGTTGCTGAAGCTGGATATTTCATACAGTTGCCACCATATAAAAATAATTCCAAAGCATTTTGTACAATCAAAAAGCATATAATAAAATTGAAAAAGACTGTCTCAATGCAGTACAATACACAAGTAACTGCAAAGCAACAATTGTGTGTTTTTTCTGCCTCCTGGGTAGTTAACACTGCTTTTAATTTCATCTCTGTCTTTTCATATTATCATCTGCAGAAGCTCATGGCCAAGAGTTTGCCCTGGTAATAGCTGACTGTTCCCTTTGATATCATCACTCCTTGCTCTTTATGGACAGGCCAATATTCATTGTGATTAGCAAGGGACAGCCCTGTCTATCCAGATTAGTCATGAATACTTAGCAGTTCACTCCATGCATCATCACTAATTGCTGTGAAAGAAAATGTCTGCATTTCTTTTTAAACAAAAAAGACCATAATTTTCTCTCTCCAGGGAAGACAACAATGCTTCGCTTGTATTCAGCACAGTTGGTGAGAATTTGTTTCCATCAGTAATTCAAGCAAATAATAATGTATTAGTCAGCTTTTTTGTTTTTTACCTAAGATTTAATGTTCCATGAACCTGTACTAAAATACTACTTTCTAAAAAAAAGATTCAGAAAGGTATTATCAGGTAACTTGTAGTTATTCCAGTTGTTAAACTGCATGATCATGCATTCCTAGATGATAATCCAAAGGAAAATTTAGTGATACGTCCTCCTACCATGGGAATGAGTGTGGGTGAGAGGGTGCATGTCTAGTCCTACAAAGATGCGAAGGCACTATTTCTACTTCCCATTTAGCTCATGTTCTAAAAAGAAAAAACAAACAAGAAACCACCACACATTTAAACAGGATATAATTTTATCTTCCCCCATATTCAGACAGAGACCTTTGGTTTTTCCTCAAAAGTTACATTTATAAGATTATCAATTATTTTGTTTGTCTTGAGACATTTTTTAAATAAATATTTGAGTTTTCTTGTGTGGATTTTTGTTTGGTTGGATTTTAACTGATCTGTTATTGAAATGTGTCCATGGTAATATTCCTGGTTTGGTTTCTGATGGTGACATGCTTAAGGGAAAACATGGCCTATTTATACTAAATAAAATAATACTGAGCTGATAACAACAGTATTTTAAAAGATTCTTTCATAAATATGACATTTTACATCTTCATTCATTAAAATTAAAAGAACTATGCAATGTGCAATCATTACATAAATCATGTACATACCATTTTGCCATAGGATAATTATTCTGTGATGGAGAATATTTTTTTCCATCAGATTCTTTTTCCTGCAATGAAAAAAAATTTGTGTAAGATTGATTTAAAGAATCTTATCTGCTAGAAAAGTGCTGTTGTCTGATATAACCTCCTCCAACAAGTGCTATTCTTCTTCTATAGGACAGCACTAGAAATCTCGCTGGAATGAAGGAAGTGTAAATGGAACAAAGTATGACAGGTGAACAAATTTTTTAAAAAGTCATTGTGAGCCATCAAGGATTTTACAGACACTAGGTTTGACACAGTCATGAAGACAAGGAAACAGAAAGTGTCATACCAGCTTCGCACATATGACTTTCTGCTACCCTTTCCTTTGCCACAGCTGCCAAATGCCATGACCATGCCAGCTCAATCCAGAAACTGCAGTTTATGCTAAAATTCTCTTTTGGGGTTCATTCTGGCATGAAAATAAACTCTGATCACAGAGATGATGTAGCCAATGATGGCTCTCTCTACATCAGCAAATAGTACAGTCCAGAAAATCAAGTCTAAAGAGAATGTCAATGGGTACTCAGGAACACTAGTTTTATTTTACTTAGGTTTGTTTGGAGTTTGTTTTTTTTTTTTTCTCCAGACTGACTCTAACTTGGTCCTGTGGACTAAACGCTGGTTAGCGTTTGCAGCATGCTAGATGGACTCCTGGACTGCTTCTCCCAGCTTAGGTTCATCCCAAAGGAATCCAGTCCTCAGAGACTGGAACAGCTCCATAACAAACCAAAGCAGAGTGAGCAGGGACAACTGAGGTATTCCCTTCACAAACAGATTCCTTATCTAACCTAAAGCACTTAAATAGATGCACTCAGGATGACTCTAAAATTAAAAAAAACAAAAAACAAAAAACAAACAAAGAACCAAAAACAAACAAAAACAAAACAAAAAACAAACAAAAAACAAACAAACAAACAAAAAGTGCATTTTGTTTCCATGGAAGTAAAGTAGCTTTATGCACAAATAATTCAAGTCAAGAAAGGTTTTGCATTGGATATTAATATAATTTACTATGTTAGCGAGGAGTTACTAAGGCACCTTCTGTCAAGACTTTTTTTTCGCATAGCTTTTTGTTGAACATCTGGCAGACACAGCAGAGAAGGGATACTTCTGAAAATGTCCTCAGTCAATCAATACACAAACACCTAAAGAGAATATCTAAGGAGGATTTGTGTGTCCTATTTAAAGTTTTGACCTGAAGCTGTCACCATTTAACATTCACCATAAACCATTCTGATTACTATTGTCAGACTTCACATGGAAGACACAAATCATGCAAGTAGAATATTTAAGATCTTTCTGCTGCTCTTCTGCAAATCTGTTAATGAAATCAATCTGCTAATTAACTAACTGCTAATTCATTTCTGTACAGCCATTAGTGTGCTGCCACTTCTGGACCTAAATAATATATTAGTTTTCTTGCATTGTTACTTTATTCCACATTTTTCCAGTAGATACATTGTGAAAGTTATTTCATATTCCACAGCCTCTACAGCAGTATCTACACAAACATTACTGTTATTGATAATGCATGTTACCTATGGTAATAATTTATAAAGCAGCTGGAAAAAATTTACCAGAAATTCAAGGTATTGAGGTTCTTGCAACTGTTCCTGTGTTAATTGTGATAACATTTTTTTGTAATCTCATTCAGAAATCTTTATTGTTTACACTAGCTGATGGTAAAATGCTTAGCTGTCCTATAAAAAAAATTATCAAAGTTCTTCTGAGATTATATGCAGAACCTTAAATCTGTGCATAGGTACTACGACCTATAACAAGACCTAAAAGTCCACATACACAGACCAGTTTGAAGAATCAGGGCCTTAGATTTATTAAGTGAAAAATGCTATTTTTGTAATTTATATCAGTGCCTGTAGGCCCTTAAAAACATATTTTTCCTATAAAATCTCTTTTAGCTTTCTAATCTTAGGCATTCCTAAATGAGTAGACATGAATTCAAGACATAAGATTTAAAATAGAAAATTTTGTCTGTCAATCTAAAACATCTTCTATTCATCTGGAAAGTCCTAATTAACAACATATATCTTCAGCTTCCTTTATTTTCCCTAGCGACTATGGTGTAAGTCCTATTTTGAGACATTTTAATTGTGAACGTTCTGATCATCAGCATGATACACTGTAAATTAAGGACTAAAAATGTCTGGAAATAAAATTCAGTACATAGAGGTCTGCAATGTCACTCCTGCTCAGGCTGTACTTCTCGCAGGAGAAAGAGCTGGAGTAAATGCGAGATGTATGCACACTCCTACTCATCTGTCACCAGCCATCAGGGTCTACAAAAAAATAATAGGTGCAGTCTTCAACTGGTTGTTGACAATGACACTTTTAGCAGGGCTTAGATCCACTAATGAACACAGACATTCAGAAGCTCAAATGAAAGTGTCATGTTAACAGTTCAGGTGATTTTTACTCCTATTATTCCTCCATTAACGGATGGAAGAAGTTCAGTAAGAACAAGTGAATATCCAGGACTGATACTATATTATTTTATCTCTGTTCCATCTGCAGAAATTAAGCTGTGACTTAACTGCTGATTATACAGGCAATCAAATGCCCAGTGCACCTGTGCTGAGACTATTCCTAGCTCTAAAACACGATTATTTTTAAGCTATCATTCCAGACACAGGTCTACTTAAAAATGAAATGTTTATTATTTCCTCTGTGGTCTTTTCACTAGCCAGGGTGAAACTTCGGTGGGTTTGGACCTACAGGGTTGGCAGTAGAGCCACAGAGATCTCTCGGCTGGGAACAGCAAAGGGAATGCTCAGTCTGATAAACTCTTTCTCTCCTTTCCTCGCCGTGCCTTTTCTTTCTGCATCTGAGGGGAGAAGGTCATCTCCTTCCTGTTGCCTGCACACACAACACACATTTATTATGTTCAAGACTTCTGAACAGGGAGTACAACTCTCTGTTTGTCTCACCAGCTGACTCTCATGCTGGGAGGAACTGCTTTTTCTGACAGCTCTGGAATCTAAAGGTGATCTTTATTTTTTTTTTTTTTTCCTTGTGTAATAAGATTGGCAAAGTGCCATCTGGCATCCATAGGTCTGATCTGGGATTTAGATTCCAATTCGTGCACAGTGGGGGAGTTCCAGTAACGCTGGTAGGTTAGAAAGAGTCAAACAGAAATGCTTGTAAGTCAATAAATTGCCTGGTCACAGCCTGAAGTAGGAAGGAGTACATCCTGTACAGCTGGTGATTCTTTCTGTCCCTGTTCTCTTAATTCCTGATTTTGGGGCTTCTAGTCAAGGCCCTTTGGTAGACCTGCAGATGTACGTCTGGCCTTCACACCTACCCAAAACTCCCTAATAAATCAAGAATATCTTTGATGCAGTCCTGCCAGGTAATTTGGAGCATACATTCCAGTTGAATGCAAAGGTGTAAATGAACTTACAGCCTCCCTACATAATTCTTATTACCAATACCACAGTATGTACTGATACAAGCAAAAACTGTGAGCAACAAAAGAACAGGAGTCACTTCATATTTCTGTAATTCACTACAGTGTCCTAGAACTGAAAAATAGGTTGTTTCCATATGTATTTTGAGACCTTTTTCACATAAGTTGAGTGACCTAAATTTAAATAAATATATAAAAATAATTTTCACAATTGACTCCAGTTTCTCTTAGAGACATTTCATGACTTATCTTCAGTGCCAAAGACATGTTATCTGCCCCATTACAAAATCCCAAGGAGACACGATGCTCTAGTTTTTCACAAGGAAATGTAGACAAGGTCACATACATAGAGGAAACGAGGGCTGGAAGAAGTGAAATATATGGCTATGAGAGACTAATAAGTAACTAATAGAAGAAACTACCAACTCTTACCTATACTGTGATTTTTGCGGTGTTGGCATATGTCACTTATCTTGCTGCAAAAGATGAAATATAAATCTTCTTAATAACGAAGACAACCAGGGAGTGAGGCACTGTATAGCAATTTGCACTGCTTGCAATAGTTTTAAATATCTTCCTCCAGGTTAGGCTTTTGTAATGCACAGCAAATACACATTCACTCAGAAGTGAATGTGTGACTTGAACCAAGTCTGATTTTCATGAATTCATTTCTGAGACAAATGACCCAATTGAGTATAATGGCTCTGTGAAGCTGCCTAGAGTAAAACATATGAGTAAGTAAGTGATTGCATGATTGAGGCCCGAGACATTAAGAAACATACTGTTGCTACCCAGTAATAGCATCATTAATGCAGCCATTTATTGGTTTACTTTTACTTAGAACAGGAGAAAATGCATTGCCCTTCTGAGACCACAAGAAATCAATAGATTTTCAGCTTTTAATAACATGATCTAAACCAGTTGCTATAGTCTGCAGTGAAATCTGTTGTGGGTATATGACGCCATTCATTCTCTCCACAATATTATTTGCATTTTCACAGACACAAGCAAAGATTTCAGTGAAGCAATAATTAAACCTATGCTACACTGCCTAAAATGAAAATTATGTACAGTAAGAAGCCTAAAAAAAAAAAATCTTTTAACATCTTTATTTTTTTCATAATAAAGAAAACAAATGTAGTCACCCAAATGTACATGTTGTACAATCAGCAACTCATACCAGCACCAAACTTTGTATTAACAGGGTGTTACTGACTACGCTTTGGCTGTATATCACATATACATAAACGCACGCTGAATCAAATGCCATACATGTTTGCTGGACCTGTTGATGCCCTATTTTGAGAAGATCCACTGTTACACATTAACAGTTTTACATGTCCCTTTCCCCTGAATATAAGTATATTGCAAATAGGGATTGGCAAGATTTAGAGACTTGATTATGACATTAAGTCTCAAGTTCCCTGACCAAAGCAGTGAGAACAAGTAGTATCTTGGGAAAGAGACTATTACGGACCTTCAAAACGAAGGAGTAACCCCTGACTCAGTAGGAGGAGCTCTTTCAGAAGCATTATGTCTCCAGGAGGGAGGGCAACACTCAAAGACAGACAGACAGGGTAAGTAAGATCAGTGCACATCATCATTCCTTGCCACCAATGCCAAAAGCTTTAAAAAGTATTTTACGTTTAATTTTATTTGAAAGTCTCCCTATTCATTATTACTCTCACAAGTGCTGAGCTGGAACTCAAAGAAACCTGGGTTAATCCTTGGGAGTTCATACGTGAAACTTTGGCTTTGAGGGTATTCAGTTTTAAAACCTGAAAACTTGTAAATCCATCAGTGGTAACTGGGCTCATCTGGCTTAAAAAATAATTCATTTCCAAAGATGTAATTCAAAATAAATAGTTTGAAGAGCAATCATTATTTCACTGACTATGATATAACAGCCTTCTCCATGCTATAAGCACTTAGTACCCGCCATTGGCAGTGTTTTATCTTGCTCAGAGCTGTTATTTTTAATTTACAGCATAAGAAAACAACTCTTTGCTAACATGCAGTTTGTTCTTCCTTTCAGTCACACCAGATCAAGTCTACAGGTGTTTACTTGTTGTACCTAATATTTTATCACCATTTTTAGGACTCTCATAGTCCTAAAGTCTTCAACTTTCAAAAGTCCAAGAGAATTAAGAGGCTCTTCAGGATTCTCACCTGTTAGGATTGCCTGAAAGCTCCTACGTTTTTAACATAGAGATGCAATTTCCCTTTGTGTCTTATAATTAAGACCTGACACCCCGGAGAATGCAATTGGGCAAGTTCATTTTGGCCATTCTATCAAATTATAAAGTTTTGAGCACTGTAAGCTTCACCAACCAAAAGAAAGTCTGTGGGACTCCACCTGGGCAGAGCTTGTGCTGTAGGAATATATTCCAAAAACTAATCCAAACAGTGTTAGGAAGAACTTGATTCATTCCAAACACAATGAGGTTGCTGGTATACTGCCCGAACA
>VXAK01024513.1:275-36122 GCA_013399435.1 Arenaria interpres | reverse complement strand
CAACTCTAACCATTCTATGTGTTATTTTACATTCTGTTTAAGACTCTTCATATTGGTATTTTGTGAGTAGTAACCTGAAAGGTCTGGGGGAATGCGGGGCAGATCTGGAAGAGGACATGACTGACATAGATGGACTCTTGAGGAAGGAGTTATCAATATTGATAGCTGGGTATGAAAGCAGGAGTTGGTTGTATGAAAACTGGAATGAAGTGAGTAGCGCCACTGTTATAATTGGCTAAGCTAAGACAACACTGAAAGAAAGTATCTGCTAAGTATTATTAGCAGAGATTACAGGCCTCTGAAAATGAGGACAGCTTTAAGCTTGATGACTTGATCTAGCAGAAGTATTCAAAGATTGATTTTGTACAAAGATCGTCTTTGTGCCGGCTGCTCCAATTAGGTCAGACCAAGAGGACAGAGGAAAATCTATTTCCTCTGGAAACTTCTTTTCCCTTCCAAAGTTTATGAATGGTGCCATGATCAATGTTTCTTTTATGTGTTTTATAGGCTTTTTTTTCCTTTCTTTTTCAAATAGCTACAGCTTTGACCCAACAAGAAACTTGAGTTGTGATTGCCTGTGTGGTGTGTTCTATCAGTGACTGCTGAAAGCTTTATTAGGGCAGCATAGAAGATACTGAAGAGCTTGAGAAAAGCACTTTGACAGTAAATGGAGGCGAAATCAGGAGTGCGTGCAGCACTCTATGTAGAGGAAACTAAGGACAAGTGCCAACTGAAAAGCAAGGTTTCTTCCCCTTCATGGGAAAAGGAAAAAAAAATAGAGTTCTGGCTGAGTTTCTTTTTGGAAAATGGAATTAAAAGGTATCATTTTGGAATGTGTAACTGCACCTGGAATGGAAGGATTTGCATATGTGTGTTCTGCATATGCTGAAGTGAGTGAGTGGGACAAAGAGTTTAGAATGATGGCAAATTCCAGTCCGATATGTTGCATTGCGTTGTAGTTACTGGAGGCTGAGAGAGATGAGTGAGGAGGATTCCGAAAGTCTTTTTGGCTATTTTCAACTTGATGATAATATTGATACTGAATCATCGATGTTGGGATGATTATATGGATGAGTGGTATTTGGACGAAAATGGGGGTGGGGGTAAGAACAAATGTTTTTCCAACCCTACTTCACACTGAGCCAACAAGCCTATACAAAGGAGACTTGTGCTGCAAGAATATTTATGGAAAAGCTGAATGAAGCTAGGAGAAGTAAGTACCCGGTGTATGCAGAAGTGGAAACATGGAAGAGGTACAAACAAGATAACTCTCCAGAAAAGCAGTCTCAGTTTCTCCTCTTCAGACTCTAGCATTGCTCCCTGGAAGCCCTTTGTGTCCTGCAAACTCTCCTTCTCCCTGAGGAACTTAGGGAATTTGCTTTCAGTTTTAGTCTTCTTAACATACTTTTTCACTGAGTTGAAAGGCTGTGATTCTTGTTCTATTTATTCTCCCTTGAATATAATTCCTTTTTCTTTGCGTCTTCAGATTTGTTGTTGTTTTCTGCTTCACTTCTTTGAATGTTTTCCCGTCTACCACATCATCAGTCTTGTATATCTTGATACTTCTGATTCTTCAAATAAAAAACTATATTCTTGGTTTACTTTTGTTTGTATCAAGTTGTGCCAGTTCTAGGTCAGACAATTTCAAGAGGAGGGAAAAAAATTCATATGAAAGGAAATTTAAAAAAATTTGGATTGAATTTTCTTTTTGGAAAACTGAATGGAAAAAATTCATTTTGGAATGTTTCATTTAACTTGAAATAATGCTACAGTGCTTCAGGGAAGTTGCTGATTGTGGAAGGATTTGAGATAGACCGTGAAAATAATTCTGGAGATTGTTGTGTTGGCATCAGAAAAAAATGGTTCAAGTGTTAGCAGAGCCAGTATGAGTAAGGAGAACATCAGCCTACAACCCGTATGATGAAACCACAAGTTTTGAACTTAGACCGCTTGGACATTCTTAAAAATGACATTTATAAGAACTGTTTTTATTCCAAAAAGTATTTTTATTTCATGGCCCAGAAAAACTCATCTCCCGTCACATACTGGAGTTTCTTAAAGAGTACAAATCTCATTTTGAACAATTCCAAGAAAATATATTTTCAGAGAATTATGTTTAAATGCAGTTCCCCAGGAACCAGTATTTTCATTTCATAGAAGAATGTAAAGAGAGTCAGAGGTCTTGCAAGAATAATTCTACAAAGACAGCAGTTGTATTTCTGAGGAAATCAATGTTTTACAGCTTGGACTGTCACACAGCTTAGAATGCAAGGCTCTTTATAAAGGATTGTTTGTATGGGCATTTCCATACAAATCGAAAACATACAGAAAAATGTGAAACAAACAAAGAAAAAGCTTTCTGTATGTAAACTTGTGGGTCTGTAATCAATAAACAGATCGCCTAAAGGAATCACCAGCTACTGAACTGGTGATAGAAGTTTTAAATCTAAGAAGAAAATTTAAGACACAAAGTCTCAAGTTTTGTAGGGATGTAAATACCTAATTTTTCACTTTCTGCTTATTGTACATTAAGATAACTACTACGGACTGAAATGATCGCTGAAGTACCTGTGGGAGTTCTGCTTTACACTAAAAACTCCTTTTTTTCTGTGATTCAAACGTTTGAAAGAAAGCATAAAATAAGTTGTTGAGATGAAAGTAGGTTTTGGAGTAAACAGTCCCATCAATTGTAAGACAATGTTATCCTAGTTACAACAAATGATTATTCTTTTCTTAATCAACTATTTAAAATCAATTGTTACCTTACTAAAAGTAACTAATTTTTGAAGGCAGTATCCTGAAATTTTATATTTTATTACTCCTTGAAACGGCAGCTAACCTCCTGTTCCACCATTATGCCTGTACTCAGCTGTCAGCCTTAATTGTCTTTTTTTTTTTTTGAGAAGCAGAGAAGGCATCTGACCTATGTGTTTGATTTTAATCCTGTTTAGTTTTTAGAGGGATCAAGTTAAGCAGGTGTAGCGTAAGCGATTGGGGATCTTTCAGTACCAATTAAATGATGTTTTTCATCAGTTTAAAACATAAAAAACTCAAATGGCAGAATTTTCTGATTTCAGAGTACATGATGTTAGGAGACATGAGTAGCTGAATTTTTAAAAATATGTGAAGTAGGAGCAAGAGTGCTTTTTGTCTGAGTCCAATGTAAACATACTTTCATGATAAAGTGTGAATAAATTATTACAGTAGAGGACCACAAACATGAGTATAGAGTTTCATGGTAGTAGGATCAGTTTTTCATGTGCCATATCCTGTTAATGTCATCTGTATAAATTAAATGGACGCTTTTTTTAGGAAACCTGTTTAAAGAACCTTGTAGTTTTCCCTACACCTCAAACAGTGCGTAAATGAATTAGGTTCGTGTTTGCTTCTTTGAACTTACTTTCTGCAATCTGAATTCCTGCCTGCTGGTACAGTACTTCTTTATCAGTATTTTTGAAAGAGAGAAAAAAGGGTTTTTGTGGATTTGACCACATGAGACTTCAGTAATAATTCTTTGATACCTCTTTTTATTTCTCATATTTGCAGTTATTAAACTAATACTATGTGGAGACACTGTGAAAGTCGTGAGGCAGACATTATGAAAAGAATGGGGACCACGTAATGAAATGCACTAAATTTATATAGAATCTTTATGTAGAAACTTTATATAGAGTCATATGATTCTATATTGGCAACAGAAGTTTGACATACAATGGCACATGTATTTTCTGCTTAAAGTTTTCGAGGAATTTGGATATGGGATGAAGCTTCTTACCGTTATTGGCTATTTAAAAGAAGGGGTAGGGGGAGAACATTACCTAGAATTTGATAATTCTCCCTTTTAAATCTTTACTGTACAAAGTAATGATTTTTTCAGTTAGGTTGCTGTTGCGTTACAGTTTAACTGCATAAATAGAAGCTTGAGCTGATTGCTTGTATGGAAGAACTAGCCCAGGTCGCAGAGCTGAATAGCTGTACTTTTACTTGAGCTTCTTTTGTGTGCAGAATCTGTCAAGTTTAATGTAGGTTTGGTTTCAACCTTTTTAAACCAGCCTTACTTTGTTAATGCTTTTGGTAATTCCTTCCTATGACACGATATTGTGTAGCTTGAAAAAAAGATCGATTGCTTGCAATAGTTAATTTCTGCTATACTTATTTTAAGTTGTTTTTTTTTTTTTTTCAGTAGTATAGATGAGACTCTGAATTGTTCAACTTTTTAAAGTATAGATTTAAATATGCAACAGGTCTCTGAGTTATTTTCCCCTGCTTCTCTTCAGGATTTTATAATGAAGCAAGCCACTGATGAATTTGCTTCTCTGACCAAAACAAATGTTTCTATTTATAAAAAAAAAAAAGTGTGGTGACAATCTGAGAGGTTTTCCACTGTAATCAAACCCTTCTGTGATTTTTTTGCCAGCTTATCTGATGGATCACTAGTGACTTAAAAGCATAGGAAGTTTTGCAGTTCTTTTTTTTTTTTTTTGCAGAAGTTTTTGTTCCCTTCTGTGAGAGACCGGGTCAATCTGCAGCTCTGAACTCTGGGTTCCAGAGTAGCTGGTTGGCCTGGGAATTTGGAAGTCCTAAGGATCAACTCCTTCACAACTGAAGAATCTAAGAGCTGTAGAGTCCTCAGGTGTCTCCTGGGTAATACGGCAGGAAACCAGGGGCAAGTTCCTTATTCAGTGACCCATGAGCAGCAGAAAGTGTGGCAATGATGGTATCAGTTTCGGTTAACAATGTTCTTTCCCTCCCTGTAATCAGTTCTTCCAAAGTGGTGGGAAAAGAGTGTACAATTGTAAATTTCGGGTAGACTTCTTTTTGCATTTGTCTTGGCTTTGGGAAGAATCTTCTGAATTCCAAAACTGTAACAGAAATAGTACTGATCAAATGACTTTTTTTTTTTTTTTTCAACATGTGTTTTCTATGCAGAAACAGAAGAGTGGGAAAAATACAACTACTGTGAGCTGTATCCTTCGTTGCAAATTTAAGGGGAGTAGAGACATGTAATTGTAAACTGTATCAGCGTGTGGTGTGAAAGAAACTAGAGGATATGGATATGCCTTGCACAGAAATGTGCACTCCATGACAACTCTGGAGTTTTGGAGCAGTGCCATATGTCTTAATCTTTGACAGGAAAAAAAACACACCCCCCCCAACCACTAAAAGCTTAGTGGATGGATAAAACTGGTATAACTTTAATGGTAATTTAATCTCATGAAGTAGCAGCTACCGCTTTAAAGTTGTCTTTCTACTTAAAAAAGCATGGTGAGCTATGCAGAAGGGTATGTGTGTACACCCCAGTGGTTTTGCTGGAGCAGAGAGTAGTTAGCAGTGCTCTTTTGGCTTTGTTCTCCCAAGTTACACTGGAACAAAAGCTAATGGGTAGGCTGATGGAAAGGAAAAGGAAACTTTAAGATTAAAGGCTTGTGTTCTGTGGTGGGTTTTTTTTATTTTTTATTTTTATTTTTTTTATTTTTTAATTCCTCCCCTTCCCAAAGGCACACGTATTCATGAATTTCAAGACGTTCTGGTATTTGCAGTGCGATAATGGGGATGCTCGTGCCAGTCTTTGGCTTCACACCTGAGAGACCACAGTTTAGACTGTCGGCCAGGTTGCTGTCTCGAAACTTGTTTCTTGTTTCATGATTTTTATGGTAATTACTTTTTCTGTTGTTGTACTGGGAAATCTCTTTCTGTTCTAAGTAAATATTTACATGTGTGGAAAGCCACAGGAAATATTGTTAGTGAGAGCTTGATTTGATAAACATTTAAGAATGCGTCTGTGATATATTTTTTTTTTCATAGTGCTGAGTTTGCTTGGCAAATTTTATTTCTAGAGATAATGTACCAGTAGAAGGAATGAAAACAAAATAGCTCCTCTGTGAGAGGCTTCACTGAATTTCAGGTTTAGAATTTAAATCAAAATGGTTTACTTACTTAAGCTGAAGATATTTTTCTGTTTGTTTGTTTAGATGGAAAATATCAAAGTCCTCTATAATTTCCAAAGGGTTTTTTTTATTTATAAATTCTGTAGTTACCACTGCAGTCCCAGAATCTATGATTATGATAGATGTTACATGTTTTCTTTGAAACTTTAGTAAATAAGTATAATTTATACAGGAAGGACAGATTTCAAGAAACTAGGATGATAGTAACTTGTCCTTTTATTGTTATGGGGTTTTATCACTTCCAGAATTTGAAGGAAATTATGTAGAACTACAGTGGCTGTGAACACTAAAGGAAAAGGGGGAAATAATTTGGATACGGAATGAAATAGAAGATTTTGCTAAAAAGATTATACGGTTCTTTGTTTTGATGGCATTAACCTCTCCTTTTTTAATGATACTTTCTTTGTGTTCAAGTTGAGTAGCTTTTCACAGGAGCAGATGTTCCTTCCTTCGCTGTCTCACTGAAGCAAGATTTATTGTTCAGTTAGTCACACTTTTCACAGAGAGGAGTATTCTAAGAAACACCCTTTCACATACTCCTACGTTATTTGGATGTAGCCTTTTTCAGCTTACGTGTATTATCACTCATGGATAATAATTTAGTTTTGGTTTGCAGATTCGTGTGCGGGGGAAGGTGTTTAAGCATCCTTCTAAATTCTTAAATCCTTATGAGTGTAATAATTCCAGAAGGAGCCTTTTTGCCTTAGATGTCCGAATGCGTGACATGACAGTGTTGAATAAGGAATGCTGTGAAATCTGGTGAATTTGGTGTTTAAAAAAAATTTTTTTAAGTTACAAATATCAGAGGCCAAGCCTCAGCAAACGCTAGCTTAACTGGCTAAAGGCTTGCTTCGATCTGTAACTCAAAACCCTTTTGTCTAACAGCTGTTGCTTTCCTCCAGTCTAAACTGTGACAACAGGGGAGCGGGAGGGTCTTGCCAGGTTTTCTGAAGAATACCTGACAGTAGCTGTTGGTCGTACTTGATTGCAAAATTAAAAAAAAAATAAAATAAAAAGATCAAACAAAACAGAGTTTGCAATTGCAATTGGATTGCTCTTGCAACTGGCCCATGCAGGAGGTGGCTCTGTCAGAGGAACTGGGAAACTGTGGTGTCAACTGGAGGGGTAGAGCTGCATAACTCGATGTTAAGGTGTCGTGTAGCCAAGTCAGAATTATGTTGTTTTCTGTGGAAATGGAAAAAGCCAAGGGGCAAAAGAGCTGTCACACAGGGTGGTCAAGAGGACAACTGGAATTTATTAGGAGAAGCGCTTAGCAGGAGAAAAGGGGGGACACCTTATAAACATGAGGGTATATTTGTAGGCAATAGTGATAACATGTAGTAGTCTTTGTCTTGTTTGTTTCTTTGTGGTTTTTTTTCTCTTTCCTTTACTATTGTAACTATGCCTTGGAGACAGTTTCCATTCAGTGGTTGCCTGTATGCTCAGAAAAGGGACAGAGACAAATCAAGGTAGGCTAGAGCCTTAGAGTAATAGTAGTAGTTTCTGTACTAGGGGGGGAAAAAAACTCCAACCAAACAGAAAACAGGGTTGTGGCAAATCTGGGTCGGGGGGAACGACACACAACACCAACGATGACTTTAAAATGTTTTTGCAAACATAAAAAGGTACACCACTTGTAACGAACATTAAGTAGCAGAATCACATTTCTGTCCTTGTTTCCAGAATTGCTTTGTGGGAATTGAAAAAAAAGGGAAAACGGGCTAGTCGTGGGGACTTTACTGATGTATCTGTTCTCACAAAAGCACCTTTTTCTTCTGGTGTAGCGAGTAGAAATCGTCAGTTTAGCAATGGCAGTCTTGCTGTTATAAAAGCCCAGGGGGATGGAGGTTGTCCATATGTAATTGTGAATGTGGCAGGTTTGATGGTGGCCTTTGCTCTTGCCCCTGTGAGCAGCATGGATGTGCTGGCTGGGCTTCTTGTGTGTCTTTGGCTTTGGTCAAAAAGAAGACTCGAGTCTTTGAGTCAAGGATTACTGGTTTGCTGTTGGGTAAGAAAATGAATCTCTCAATCCTTTTGATAGACCACTTGAGTCTTGTGCTTTCCTTCTTTAAGGTAGTTATTATTTCAATAGACTCAGTACTCTGACTTCCAGTTATGTGTATTTTTAAACTCTAAGCAATGTAGTGGCATCTTTGGGGGGTGGGAGGTGGAATCTGAAGGGGAAAAAAATGGTAATTTCTTGGTGAGAACAAATGAAAGGCTGTTATTTATTCTAGGCACCCTTCTATTCCAGCCAGGATCATCTGCATGGTTCTCCCATGTTGATCACAGCTACAGAAAATTTAAAAAAATGGCAACAGGGAAAGCTGAGTGTTATGTTTCCTGTAGCATGTCTTTTAGTGTTTCTTACATCCAAACTCTTAATCGTCTCGGCTTCAGCTGTGGCAGCAATCTCTGCCAATTCTGAGAAGGCACGTGCGGTGTTTTCCAGCTGTTCTGGATGGAAGCAGCGTCAGAAATGACAGAAACAGATGTACTAGGTTCTTGGTTTCTGTTGGAATTTGTAACCCGGTGCCTTAAGTTGTGCTGAAATTCTCTGCAATTAATCTGCTGAGCTATGAAACGTGGTGGCAGTCGAGGAGCTGGCGCACATTTGCTTCTAGCATGTGCTGTATGAGGGCTGTGACTTCCAGTAGGAGAGGAAATACTCAACATTACGGTTGCTAAATCTGATAAAACCTGCCAGAGCTTTATAAGCAAACTGATTACTCACTTCCATCTTGTATTCTTTCTTGGCTTTTTGAGCTTCATTTTATTCCTCTTGTAAGGTTATTCCTTGCTATTCTTACACAATTCCATGTCTGGAACGTGTTCTGGTTTGTTCCTCTTCTGTGATTTCCTTTGTTCCTTTCGCCTTTCTCCCTCACTTGGAGCTGTTATCCCCGAGTCTCTACGAGTCTAGTCTCTCCAATTTAAGTCAAAAGTGGTAAAGTTCTGTGAAGGATTGCTCATAGAAGACTTGCAGGACATGAACTATGGATCCTGGGAGGAGTGGTGGCCTCCTTCCCCCTACCACCAGTCTACTGTAAAATACCAGACAGATATATTGTTTCTGTAGAAAAATAGGGAGATATGTTGTCTGTTGTCTCTAACATCAAAGGAAGCGATCTTCAAACCTTTTTGACTGCACACCCCATCAGTAAACAAACTTTGAGCATGCACCCTCAATAAATGTATAACTATTTATTTAAAAATTATATACATCTACTGGAGTATTAGTATATTATGTAGATTATGAACCACATAAAAATAGAAATAAAAAAGGGTGAGATAAAGACACGATAAAAACCACTTTTCATTTTTGCATTTTATTTAGTAATGATACAACAAAGATATTTTCTTTCTGCACCCCAGAGGATTGTCTTGCCTCCCCCCTGGGTGCATGTACCTCACTTTGGATGGACCGGGAGACTTTTTGAGAATTATCTACTTTACATTTTTCCTCCTTTTCTTAGCTTAGGAAACTGCGATTTTCAGAAGGTCAAATATAATATATTATTGTACATTAGGAGTCTGTTGTTGTGGGTATATGTATTTTTAGAAGTATTCCTTTTCAGTATATGTGGTATACGTAACACAAATTGTGTAATTGTTTGTATGTGTATATAATCTGGAGGGGTCTACTACACCTGAGATTTCCTTGCCAAATTGAAATAAATTCAATAATTGAGTCATTAGTAAAACTAAACATTTAAAGGAAGCATCTTAAAGTCCCTTCTTATTGAATTATTATTGCTGTCTTTAAACACCGGTTTGATCGAAGAAAAATAGATATCTTTGATAACCTTTTACATTGAAGTAATTTTTATTTCTTTTTAAGAGAAAAAAAAAAAAGCAGTTAGCTAGCAGTTTTATTTTTGTTTGTTTTACTAGTCATTGCAAGAGAAGACTTTGTTCTCTGGCAGCGGGAGCCAATCTGCTTTGCTCCTTTTAACCAACTTGTCTAACTTCTGTGTGTGCCCCGATTTTTAAGTCTATGTAAACTTAGTTATGTTTGCTCGGGCGTGGTGTCAGCGTTAGATTGTTGGGTTTTCTTTTTTCTGATTTTGGCCTATGGGCAGAATGAATTTGCTTCCGCCTGTGGCACACGCTGCGAATGGCCTGACTGATGGAGGTCGGCACAAGCAGGGCATCCGCTGTAAAGTCATCCTGACTCTGTGGTTTGTACCCCCCTCCCTAAGAGAGGAGAGGAAGAGCTAAAGAGGTTTAGAATGAACTGGACTACTTTAATGGAGTATTAATATTAAAATCAAAAAAAAAAAAGGAAATAATGAAAATAAATACAATAGATACAAAACCGTATCAAGCTCCCAGGATGACGTCACCGGCAGGCACTGGGGAAGCCCCAGACTGGACTCAGCGATGGATGGGAACTGGGTTCCAGCTCTGGAGTCAGGAACACACGGATGGGGATCAAAGGCAGACGAACAGACAGGGTCCTCTTCAGACATCAGCCATTGAGGAAAGAGCTGACCCTTTGATCCCTCAGCTTTTACACTGAGTGTGGGGCAGATGGGATGGAACACCCTGTGGGTCAGGTTTGGGTCACCTCTCCTGTCCCCTCCTCCCCACGGGTGGGACCCCTCTACGCTTTTCTGTTTCCGACCCTCCAATGGGGCAAATAACGAATTTACCCGACCTTGGTTGTTACAGCAATAAGTATAACCAAGAGCCTCTCTGCCCACCCTTCCTTGGCATGGAGCACAAACCTGGGTCTTACCCCTCTGAGAACGGGCAGTTTTCTCCACAATATGCCGTTACTTTCAGGGAGTTAGAAGAGAACTAGCCAAGATGTAAAATTATTGAACAGAAAGTTGGTTCTATTTTGCCTGAAACCGGGACAGTTCCCCACTCTGGACTTGTTATTGATTCCTGTAATTTTAGAAGTATTATCTTTTAGCCCCCTTCCTTGAGGGGAAGGGTTGAGGTAGGACGGGATGCGGACCTGTCTAGCTGAGGTATGGTTAGGCTCTTTCTCCCAGCATATAGCAGATTTCTTTTCTTTGCTGACGAGTGATATTTCCAGACTTGAGGAGCAGTTAGTGCTTGATGAAGTTATACGTGTCTGCATCCTGAAAAAATCTATTTTTAATATCCTTGTAAATTTAAAGAAAAATGTTAGGTAACTTTTAGAAAGTGGGGAAGAAGAAGGGGAGAGAAGGCGGTGGCTTAATGAAGTGGACAGTATGGTACAGCGCTTTGCTATGTGTATTTCATGTGTTGGAGCTTAAATTCAGCGTAACCTAACTCGTGTTGACTTTCTACTGGATGTCACAAAATGACAGATTTCCGATTTTTAAAATGTCAAAACCATAAATCATTAGTTTGCTAAGATTGCACTAGCAAGCTATTAAGGAGCATGGCAGTATTTACTGTAGATAAATGCAAATTTTAAAAGGTTCTCTGTATCATGGTTTAAATGATTTATTTGCTTTCAATGCACATATGAATCTGATGTGATGTAAAGATTTAGGATATTTCATTTCCTGTATGGAGCTACAAATTTGCATATTATTAAACCATCTCTTGGGGTCATATCTTTCTGGTATGTCTTAAACGTTGTCATAGGTTAAGGTACACTGAAAAAAGCTAATTTAAACAAAAGCAGAATTTAATGCTATTAATAGGATACTGGAAGGATACAAATTTCAGCTGGATTTAGATATGGTCTATATCTATGTTAATATCTGTTGAGATCTATAATATAAGCCAAACTGGGAAAACTGCCAGGTTTTGTAAATACGCCTTCAGCCACTGCTTGGAGCGTGCTGAAATTTTGTCTTGAAACTGCTTGATTTGCAAAAACTCGACTTGGTAGTTTTAGTTTCTTCGGGGATTTGAAATAAAGCTGGCAGTCGCACGGCCTCCTCAAGGAGCAAAGGGCTTCCACGCTCAGCGTCGTGCTTCGGACAAAAGCTGTTGAGGAATCGGTTTTATACCAGTCTCCTGGTTTCTTCTGGTCCAACGCTCTGCGGGTTTGGTGGGTTATAGCCCCTGTTTGGTCTGTGCCAGTGTGTGGTTCCCTGGGTGCCTACTACTCGTGTCTTCTGCCACCTTCTTGGCAATCCTTCTTTTTCTATCAGCTGTCCCACCTCTTGATGGGTCGGTAAAGATTGGGATGAGGGTAAAATTCCTAACATTGGACTTGTCTATTTCATTTTTGGAATCTGTTGTCGAATTTGCAGAAGGGAAAACAAAAGCACTGTGCACTGTGCTATGGAGTAGTGTAACTCTTTCGGGTTTGAGTGTGGTATTTGTTTTTAATTTGAACTGTTTGTACTGAGATGATTTTCTGAATGGATACCAAACTGATACAAATAAAGGTAGGGGGTTTTGGTCTTTTTTTTTTCTCGTCTTGTTCGTTTTTTGTAGGATAAAATTTAACTTTGCTTGTCACTCTGCTTAAAACTGGGATTGTTCCCTTTATAAGAGATACATATAGATAGATTATATATACATAAAATCTATTAAATATAGAGATTGAACTTCATTTTAATTTCATTTTTTGGTATGAATTAAAAAAATAATTAAAAGCTTTTTCTAAAATAGATTAGAACCCAAAACGTATAAAATTTTAAATTCATAGTGCAACTCCCCCTATGCTTAAAAACATTGTGTAGAGCTATTTCTTCCCCACATTGCTCTGCTTGCACTGGGGTTTCAGCGGAATACTACAAACCAAACTAATTGTGTTAGTGAACTGATTTGACATAAAGAAGCTTGCAAGCAGAGTGGAAATACTAGATTGTTAGCTCGGGTAAATACAGCATCATTGATTACAGCATAATTATCTTTTAAAACTGGGTGGGGTTTTTTATCCCTTCAGTTGAGAAGGAGAAGCCCATAGGTAAATGTCACCACTATAAGGTTGCTTCAGATGTATTGCACCTACCTGGAAAAGAACTTTGCTTTTTCATATTTGTTCTTTTGGCTGAGAGAGTAATTTTGATGTATGCGTAGACATAGCTCAGTGCCTTTTTAAAGAAAAGTTTTAATGAACTGTGTTATGTCCCAGATTAACTGGACAAGGAGATATTTGCTCCTCTTTCCTGTGTAATCTGGGTAAATTGTGTGCCTTCTGTAGTTAGCAATTGCGAAGTTGAAGAAACTCTGGTTTTATGTAAACCAATACTTAAAGGTAAACTTTTCTGCTAATTCGAATCCTTATTCAATCTTATCTCCTGCAGGTTTTGCTGCTTTCTTCCTTGTGACAGAGCATGAGGAATAAGCTGCTGATATAAAGCTGTCTTGGGGAGGAAGAGAATTATACTGTGCTGAGACACTGTATTAATAACATGTAATGCTGGGCGAACGGTTTCAAATGCAACATTAGGTGGCAGTAGTAGACTCTCAACACCTTGTGGGTGCTTTTTAAATTTAGTTTTAGACAGTTTTCCAAACAGGAGGCAGACGTAAGAAAATTAAACGTTATTACAGCACATTCATGTTGCATCAGTATGAAGGGAAGCAATGGGAGTGATTTTTCGTGAATGATCCAGCTTTGATCATAGTTACTAACAGTATTGAACAGAATCCTGTGAAATCATCAAGGTTAAAGTGGGTGCAGTGCTGTTGTGCAGTGCCACTATTGATATACCTGGTTTAAAATGGACCTTTGTTATTTGCCAGGTGAATGAAGGTGTACGCTTTGTTAGGAATTTGGCAACAGGAGAAAAACCAGCTAATTAAGAAGAAAATGTACTTTTTTTTTTCTTTTCTTGCCATCCTTTCCCCTTAGAAAGCAGGGGAGATGAGTACTATAAATATCCTTTTTTTGTAATATAACTGTTGGGTAAGTGTTGGATGGCGGGGGGGACAGTGGTGACTTAAGTCTGAGATATCAGGAGGTGGGTTCCTGCTCAAGAAATACCTGTTTGTTCTTTGTATGAATGGTTTTCTGTTTTATAACGTGGAAGAAGAGCTACTGCTAAGGTAGCAATATGGCTTTAAATCATCTGCATCTTCCTGGAAGTTTGTGACCTTGGCTTTCATCAGTGGGTCTTCCCACAGTTCTTTGTACTTTGGTTTTTCTGGTTGCATTATGGTTGATATAGTGGCAATATATTGAAGAAAAAAGGTTGACGTCCAGGCTTTTTCTGTCCTTTCCTTGCCTCCCTATAACCTCTCTGGGCCTGAGCCCTGTTTGTCATGATTTCACGGGTTTGACATTTGTGCTAATGTCACTATTTGATATACTTTCCAAAATATCAACAGGCTTTCCTACCAAATCTCCTCTTAGGGCTCATATTTTAATATGTTCTCACCTCCCAGTGTTGTGTTAGTGATAGAAAAGACTGCATGGAAAAGTGGGGGGTGGGGGGCAGAGAACAGATTGCTGCAAACTAGTACATACGAGTTAGTCTTTTTTCCCCACTTTTTTTTCTCTTTGGCTCTGGAGAGGCCTTTCCAAATCAGAACCATGTTTTTATCCCACCCAGGATGTGTATCACAGAGCTGACTTTTACTGTTTATTGTGTAGCCCTCGGGGGTTTTGTCTGGCTGGGGTCACTCCGGATCCTATGAGATCCCTGCCCTAAAGAGATTTTTAGTTCTTATACTTCCAAAATCTTTGGCATGTATTTTTGATGATCAATGCATTTGTTTTGAGTTTTTGAACACATGAAAGGGGATGATGGAGTCCAAAATGTGGATTATTGCTTTGGTGGAAGGTAGGAGTAAATGTAGGCAAAGAATATGGTGTTTATTGTTACTCAGAAGCACAATGGCTAAAACGAATCCATCTTTTTTGTGTTTGTGTTCTCCAGAAGTTGTATTCAGATTTCATTAGCAAGGGATGAAAAACATGGGGTTGTGTGGTGGGTTTTTTTTGTTGGTTTTTTTTTTTTTAACCTTGGATCAACTGGCATGGTGTGAAATTGCAGTAAGAACAGGACCATTATGGCTAACACAGCTATTTTGTGAGCACAGGCAAAATGTAGGGTGCATATCAAACCTTTAATTGTTGAAATGGCAACTGGCTTAGCTTCAGCACGTTTTTCTTGATATTTATCTTTTGTAAGTGCCTTACTCTTATGAATAGAAGATTTTGGGCAGTTATCAGCTCTGTATGCACGGCTTTGCGGGTTCTTATCAAGCATAAAGTTAATATTTCCACTGAGATAAAATTGGCCTATTTGACTGTTTTGTTTGGGGTTTTTTTCTGGTGGGATAGGCATTTTCCACTGGATAGGCATTGTCCATACTTCGTGTTTTGAACATACTAAAGAAACAATTCTGAGATTACAAAATCAACATCTTGAGGAAAAGGGAGGCCACCGTTTGCTTGGTTACTAGTTCTTTCATCCTGGCTTCAGGGAATGGAGCAAGTATGTTTTTCTTGATGTGTAGGTTATCTAGTAACGAGAAGGATAAAGAAGCTCTGTAGAAGGGAAGTCTCTTTTGGAGGTTTGAGCTAAAGCTGTGGAGCTCTGGCCCTATGGTTCTTCCAAGTAGAGCCAATTTGGCTTTTCCAGCAGAGATGCTGATTGTGGTCTTGGACTTGATTTCTTTTTTTCTGTTATAGTTCATTAAAATACTTTTTCTCACATTTTCTTAAAAGCTTTTGAAATATTTTGTATCTGCCACTGAGACTAATGACTTTAGATTAATAACACACATCATGATATTTCAGGAAAGTGGCACTTGACTGTTTATTCTTAGCTATTTTTTGTATACTGTAGTTTGGTACTTGCTCACCCAAAGAGCACACCATCTCTTTTATATCTTATTGGGTTGCTTCTCCCATTGTATATTAGATCAAAATTTAATTGCAAAGAGAGGTTTCATGTGTTTAAATTGGTTTTTTGTTTCTATTTAGAAGTGATGTAGTGCTACTGTATACCTAAAATTAGTGCTATTATGGTCACTTTTTGTTAGTTTGGTTCTCTAAGGGGAAAAAAAAAATATCACACTCTCTGAGTGTGTAGTTAAAAATTGCCGTAAAGCATTCTCCCTGTTCTCAATCAGCTAAATGTAGAAAGGCTTTACCAAAAAGCTTGAGCTATAGGTTTAGTTTTTATATTTTTGGAAGGTAAATGTAACTGGCAAAATGTAGAATTTGTGACAATGTATTTGAATACTTTGAATATTGCACTTTGAAACCATTCCTGTAAGCTTCTACTTACATGCCGAAGAAAGAAAACGTTATGTCACCCTGTAGGTTGCTATAAAGATTGTTTATGCAGCTCAGCATAGGACTTAAAATACGTTGAATTGGAGAATTTTGAAAAATGTACTGTGCGACATAGGAGACCAAATCATGCTAAAGTGCAAGGAAAGACTATACATCAGTTCAAAGGCTACATTATTCAAAAAAATACAACCATAAAAAAGGTAATAAGATTACATTCTCACACTTCATGGCTAGTAAGGTGCATTAAGCTGCTCAGATATTCATAACTTACTGTGACATTTGGGAAGATTACATTTTGCTGTGCACAGCCATTACTGCAGCTCAGATAATAACTAGCCAATGCATGGACCTGGATTATGATCCCTGTCATTGGAAACAAATTTGTGTTTTGAAGGTTGATCAGTTTCAAATCACCATTAGAAAGGGTTAATATGAAATACTGTGGGGGGTGTGTGTGCTTATGTGTATCTAATGGGTATGCATACATATAGTACATCAACTGCGCTCTGCCTTGGCTATATTGCTTTCTCTGACGGTTTTTTTTGTCCTCACTTCCCTAAAGGAAATGTTAAAATGGTAATTATTTCTCCCGTAGCGTATTATTTCCAAGAATGCACTTGCTGAAATGCTTATGTTTGCAGATTAGATTGGAAGCCTAATTTGACAGCTTCCTGGATGGGTGGTTACTGATAATAGTGTATCTAGCCAAAAATGAAAGATTGGGGATGTAGGCTATAGGGTGAAGGTAAGGTCACCTCTAGTCGCTGTATGTGGTTTTGGTGTGATAATTGATGGTTGGCTGATAGTTAAAACCAAATGCATAAAGAGTTGAATTCCTTGTTAAGAATTAGCAGGTGTTTTGTGAATTTAGAATTTAACCTTCAGCTATCCCGTCTGTATACGGAATGCAGTATTTTCTTTATCTCGTAACTTAATGGTGAGAAAGAGAGTGGCTTCTTGAGGAATCCCTCAGTTTTGTAGAGGATGATAAATTTTAGTGTAAAATGAAGGGTAACATTGGTGTTACGTACTTCGTGTTCTGAAATGTTTTGTTCAGGCTTCTTTTTTTAAGGGGGGTGTGTACTTTTTTTTTTCTTTCCAATAATTCTGTGTTAATCCATTCTGCTCGGCATTCTCCCTTGAATTCTACCTCTACGGAGCTTTCTTGAGGTGGGCCTCTGCTCCGTCTTATGGAAGGGGAAAACTGAGGCTTGGAGAATGATAAAGCCTTGATAGATTTGTTTGAGTTTGACAGCGTGAGTTGATATAGAGAAGCTGGGAATATAATTCAAGTCTCCCCATTCAGTTCCTGCGGTTTCCCTAGATATTAAGGAAACCTCTGATAGTAAATTGCGTAATTATTTTTCATGACCAAGAGGAGAGAAAATGGAGAAGTGTAAATTACTGTTTAGAAATTGTTGCCGTGAGACATTGTCTATTCTGTCGTAAAAGCAGTAACTTTCTCTGGTTCTTGTGGTGTTTGGCGTTACTGATTTATGCCCAGAAGACCAAAGATTGCTTCTGCAAAGTGACAAGATTTAGACACTTGAGGAAAACATATGGTAATTTCAGTAGTTAATGAAGAGCATATATTTGGCTCCGTTGGGCAAGTTTATCTTCAGATCCTGACTACCTGAGAGAAGCTGTTGGACCTAATATGGATGCAAGTTAGAATATGTATTTTGGAGCAGTTTTGACACGGTGTGACTTCGGCAAGTGACAGTACTGAAGCTTCTAATGGTCAAAGCCTGTGAAAGGAAGACCACGTAGGATGGAAAAAAAGTCTTTTGTTAGACAGGCTTGTAGTAGTGAGAACGAACTGAAATACTTTTGTTTGTGAGTTCATTTTGATCATTTGAGTCAATGCAATCTGAATTCCTATTTATATGCTGGCATATAATGGGTATTTTGGCAGGCATGGCAAGCATTAAGCTTAATACCATTCTAAAGTCCAAGAGAAATTGGTCCAAGTGGAGGGGGTGGAATTTGGGTGGAGGAGTTAAGTTGGTACAATCCATCTTTCCTTCAACTGGAATTTTTATTTATTGAGTACACGAATGAGCACGAAGTAGGTTATTTCCTTCCCTCCTTCTACCTCTTTGGCACGTGCGCGTGTGGTTAGTGTGTTCAAACAAAGCCTGCATCTAGGAGATGTGGAGTATTATGGGATGTAAGTGCCTTAGCCAAAGCATAGTGAAGAGCTTCACACAGTGCTGCTGCTTCACGTTCATGCACATACAGCAAGCCTTTGCTGCCTTTTAGTGCCCATGGCTATTAACGAAACTGGCAGTTAATACTTAACCAGCTTTATTCAGTATCTCAGGGATGGCTCTATAAGTGGCAACATTTCTGATATGCATCAGCTCCTTTTGGCTAGAATTGCCCTCTTCTTTGAGGAATGTCAAGCACATGTGAAGGAAAGCTTTTAGGGCCACCCCAGGCCATTTAAGGATCTTAGCTGACTTGCCTCTCAACTGTTTTGGCACACTCCCTTGGCCTCTTCACTTTTCAGCTGTGTGGGGCAGCTCAGGACATCTATATCTTAAACTATCCAAATATTCTCCTGCACCAATTGTTTGATGGTTGGTGAGACCTTAGGGGAGTGCCTTTGTTGAAGTTGCTCAACAGAACCTGAAACGGAGGAAGAATAAGACTTGATGTATTGACACTGACTTTGAACATGGAATGATACTTCAATACAATTGACTTAAAGTTTGGTTTTTTTTTTTTTTAAATCTTCTATCTGAAAGCTTGTCGGGGGCCGCTTTGACTTGGAAATGAACTTTATCATCCAAGAAGCAGAGGGCATCACCTGCATGGTAGACTTGCTGGACAAGTGTGACATCACCTGCCAGGCTGAGGTGTGGAGCATGTTTACAGCAATACTGAAGAAAAGTATACGCAATCTACAGGCGTGCACAGAAGTGGGCCTCGTTGAACAAGTGCTCAAGAGGATTGACAGAGCTGACACCATGATTGCAGGTAGGGTTTCACCCGCTGCGTGACTCAAATGGTATTCCTTTTATGGAATTTCTCATGGAAGCATCTATTAATTAAGTGATAAAGATTTGACACTGCATTTTATTAAGTGATTATATTGCTATTCTTTTCCTTTTCAGATCTCTTAGTGGATATGCTGGGTGTGTTGGCTAGCTATAACTTGACAGTTCGAGAGCTCAAGCTATTCTTCAGCAAGCTTCAAGGAGAAAAAGGGAGATGGGTAAAAGACAACACAAAACTGAAACCATTTTTATAGCGTTGCTTATATTGTTCCTAATGTTCACAAGATAAACGGCTAATTGATGACCTTTATAATAAATTTTGAATGTACCAAGAAGTACAGGATTCTTCCTGGTATTACAGCAATGAATCCTTTTACTTGCAAGCAATTAAAATACAGAGGGTAGAATAGCGATGAAATTAAATTTCCTCCTGGATCTGTGGACTGGATTGGTCTTTTTGAATACCTGGCAATAATTTGGTGACTCTAAGCAAGTGGTTTTATGCACACTTTTATTTTTGTGAAATTGAAGGAAAATGGATTAAGATCTTTTTAGAAGACAAAAGAGAGAAAGAGATAAAAAATGTCTACATAGGCAGTTCAGCGAGCTCCTATTTTCACATTGTTGTTCGTTATCTGAAGATTGAAAAAAAGTAATCTAGTGAGGGAAGTGGGAATTTGTGGCAGAAATTGAAATGAAGGAAATAAGCTCCAGCTGAAAAATTGTATCATGTGTTCTCTCCTGTTTCTGTGTGAACTAGAAAGGGAGAAGAGGGTCTCCTCCTACTGTTGAGAACCTCCTTCCCTAAAGTGAAAATATGTATGTTGTAGAGGCCGCCAGATAAAGTTCTTTAACACAAAATTGTTATTTTGCTGGAATTGGGACCTACTTTAACAGTTGTTTTACCTGCTCTGAGTGTTAATTCAGCTCTAAATACTCTGCTTGGTGTAGAGACGACTGAGCACAGTGTCTCTGACTTCTAATAATTTTAAAAAATGTATTCAATATAAAAGTCAGTGTGCGCAAATAATATAGCAAATTTTTAAAGACCCTTTGAAATAAATAACTTTGGAGATCTTAACTTGCACAAATAAAAATACTCTAAACTTAATAGAGGGTTTAAACTTCATAATTGAACGTACAACCATAGGTGAATTAAAGTTGTCTCTGTAACATTAACTTTTTCATTTCCTGTCTCCCTGCTATTTGCATTTAATTTCCTTTCTTTATTAAAGGCTAAATATAGAGGAAAGGAAGAGAAAAACCCCACAGTTGTATTGCTAAGGAGCTGCACAACTCTATAAATCTTAAAATCAGCAGTGCTGTAAAGATACAAAGTATTTGGCTACAACACAAATTACCCAGTTGAATTCTATAGTGCTAAAGACATCTAAGCAATTCTCAGTGTTTTCTCCTCAATTTTAATTCGGATTCACGAAGCACTGTTTTTCTGACTCTAGTTTTGGTACATTTGAAATACCAATATGCAATGCTTAGTTTGCAAAGAGTGGCTGCTTACAGGAGGGGAAAAAGTGCACTTTCAGGAGAGGCTCAGAAGTGTAAAATCATAGTTTAAAAATAGATCTACTGGGAAGTTATGAAGTGGTAAAAGAAGACGCACAAAATTGTTCTGTCGCTGTGACCTGTATTTGCTATATTTCTATTGTTGTGAGCTCATACACTTGATTTGGAGTTTATAGTTGCTGATTATTACAGCAAAATCAATACAGAATTAGGGGGAGTCTTAAGCATTAACACTGAGCAGTCAGTTTAGGTGCTCCAACCTGCCCTTGAGACTTCAGTCTTTCTCTGTGGACTTACATGAAGGGATATGTGTAACCAAAAGCACTTTATCTAGTATATATATGACTGTAGTCCTGATGAAAATAGTCCTGTCTGCTGATACTCCCTCTCCCTTTTGCTAGGTATTCCCTATGTCCCTTGTGCTGGGCACAGGTTTCACGCAGCCGTAATCCGAAACTGCTTTTAATGAAAATTGGTTTGCATTTGTTTTTCCTAAATGGGTTTTCAGCTGGATCAGTTAATTTTCTTTAGCTCGCTGCAAATCCACGCAAACGGGAGCACTCACGGGAATGAACAGGTAGAGGGAGGAACCGACATTCACAGTCAGTTTATTTTATGCTGGACGAAAGTGGCTCTGACCTTTGAGTCCTTATTTTAGTTATTCAATTAATTGTACTTCAGTGCACCTACTGTGTATTGTATGAAGGTAGCCATGACCCTTAATGTTGTTTATTGAAAGTGCTAAGTGCCCTAGCAGAGTATTACTCAACCATGTGCAAAGCTTTAAAATGTGTCAAAATTCATTTTTTGTGTGTATAGTCTTTTCTTTCTTATAGGTGTGTTTTATTTATTTACAAGTCTAATAATTCTCTTTGTCAGCCACCACATGCTGGGAAGTTATTGTCTGTGTTAAAACACATGCCTCAGAAGTATGGACCTGATGCCTTCTTCAACTTTCCAGGAAAAAGTGCTGCAGTATGTAGCTATTTTAAGTCTTTTGTTTGCTCCTTTGTTATTATTACTATTACGGCCATTGGTTATTTTCATTTGTGATGCTCTTTTGTCTCATCTGTCATTGTCATAGACCTAGAGTTTTAACCAGATTTTTTTTCTCTGCCTGACACCTACATCGTGCCTAAATAAATCATGCTTATAACAAATGTGCGTTACCACTATAGAAGGACAAATACTACTACAAAAAGAACCAATATAAATGAGGCCCTTTTTGGTTTGTGGGTTGGTGTTCTTGTTATTTTCAGACCAGTTGAGTTAAATCTTGTTGCAAGGAGAATCTGCCTGCTTTTCACTCCCGTGTTTCTGTGGGAATGGTGCTTGTGTGAGGGAGGCTTTGTGGTGGCCTGACCTTGGCTGGACACCAGGAGCCCACCGAGCAGCTGGACAAGGGAGAAAAAAATTTAAGGAAAGACTTAGGGGTTGAGATAAGGACAGGGAGATCACTCACCAGTTACCATCACAAGCAAAACAGACACGACCCAGGGAAATTAATTTAATGTATTACCGAGCAAATCCTAAAACACTTTCCCCAGCTCCTCCCTTCTTCCCAGGCTGAATTTCACTCCTGATTTCTCTGCCTCCTCCCCCTGAGTGGCACGGGGAGACAGTGAATGGGGGTTGCAGTCATTTCATCACATCTTCTCTTTACTACTCCTTCCTCCTCACACTATTCCCCTACTCCTGTGTGAGGTCCCTCCCACAGGAGATAGTCCTCCACGACCTTCTCTGAAGTGAGTCCTTCCCATGGGCTGCAGTTCTTCACAAACTGCTCTAGTGTAGGCCCTTTCCATGGGGTGCAGTCTTTCAGGAGCAGACTGCCCCAGTGTGGGTCCCCTGCCACAAGTCCTGCCAGCAAACCTGCTCTAGTGTGGGCTCCTCTTTGTGGGTCACAGCCTCCTTCAGGCGTCCACCTGCTCCAGCATGGGCTGGAGGTATCTGCTCCAGGATTAGCGTCCACGGGCTGCAGGGGGACGGCCTGCCTCACCATGGTCTTCACCATGGGCTGCAAGGGAATCTCTGCTCCAGCACCTGGAGCACTTCCTCCTTCTTCACTGACCTTGGTGCCTGCAGAGTTGTCTCTCACATATTCTCACTCCTCTCTTCCATCTGCTGTGCTGTTGCGCAGTAGGTTTTTTCCCCCTTCTTGAATATCACGGAGACACTCTCACCGGTGGAGCTTGGCTCTGCTTTGGCCGGCAGCAGGTCCGTCTTGGAGCTAACTATGTTGGATGTGGGGGAAATCTCACAGAAGCCACCCCTGTAGCCCCCCTGCTACCAAATCTGTGCCGTGCCTTGCCAACCCCATGCAGCCTTACATCTGGAAACCTTTGCTAGTGAAACCACCGAAAGTGTTGAACTTGAAGTGACCATGTTCACTGATTAAGTTCTGTGGTGTTCACTTGAAAAAGAATTTGGAGCTAAACAGGTAGTTGGAAAACACTGTGCAGAATCTTCTGTAGGAATTTAAGTATATCAACACTTCTGCTCCTAAAATTGTAGGATGAAATAGTGTGTTCAAAATTCCATGCTTAATTGAGAATAAGATTTGAATAAGATTTATCAGATGACTCTTTCCAGTTTTCTTCACATAACCCCATTACCTTTCTGCCTCGGTGCCTTGAGATTACATTTCACCAACTTGATGACATAATGATTTTTTATTTTTTTCTTTGAATGAAAACTTAAGACTGAAAAGTGCAGGTGACTAGAAAAATGTTTCTGTAATTATACATTTATCATGTGCAACAGAACTTGGCAATAGGCAGGCATGTTTTTGTTCCTTTTTGGCTATTCGTGTACTGGTTTTGTATTTAACTTCTAATAATTGTATTAAGTGCTTGAACTGTATGTGATAACGGGGTGCCTCAGTAACCTTAATACAAATATTATATATTTTTAAATTAAGAAGTCTTAGAAATTAAGTGTTTAGCATAATTACTCCAAGATCCATTGTGAGTTAACCCAAATAATAGTGCTACCGGTTCCCAAAAGTTGGGCTCAAAGATGTGCAGACTGATTAGTCAGCTGGCACAGAGAGGGATTGATAGCATTTTGTTTGGACAGGGCTAGCTGAATGGAGCATGGGATCATAATGAGTCCGGCAACAAGTTCTTTGATGTTTTTTTTTATTCATCAGTGTTGATCATCTGGACAGCATCTTTGATCAGAGGTTATGGCAGTCGCAGTTGAACCGTGTATTGCAAATCTGTGCAGCAAACCAGCAGAAAGTTAATAGTAATGTTAAAAAATACAAAAGGCCCAACCAAACAAAAATCCCACAGAATAAAACCCAGCTGTTTGAAACAAAGGGCCCTGCCACACAGGTTACAGGTTAAGAGATTTTGAGGCAACATACACGCATAGTTTGATACGAAGATTTAGGCTGGTGGGGATTGTAGTAGCTTTCTTTTAAGGAAGTTTATAAGTCTGTCATGTTCTAACTTGAAGGCTACATAGACATCAGTTTCAAGAGAGAAGAGTAGTTGTAAAGTCAAATGTGTATAATTCTGGTTTTGTGGCCAGCTTTTTTTCATAATCGGATATTTTCCTGAATACCAACACTATGCGGAAATAAGTTTATAAATCTGATTGTTCTGTCAGGTTATCACAAAACCAAATGAGCTTGAATTTGCATTTTGAGGCTTCCACTAAAGCCTTTAATTTTTGAAGTGTAGGTTACTACTAATAATCTTCTTTGAGATATGCAGACCAGTTTTTAAATATGTAGTTCATTAAATGTCTTAACAATGGAATACAAAAACCATGGAAGTTAGGCCAGATTTTTTTTTTTTAACTTAGAGAAATTGTACACGTTTGTAGAGTATGCATTTGTAGTGTATATAGATTGTATATCAGGATATGTTTGTAGTGTATACCTTAGGCTGTGTACTCTTACTGTCGTGACGTTGATCTTTCTACATGAATAACTTTTTGCTTTCTTTAGGCTATTGCCTTACCTCCTATAGCCAAGTGGCCGTACCAGAATGGGTTTACTTTCCACACTTGGCTAAGAATGGATCCTGTAAATAATATAAATGTGGATAAGGATAAGCCTTACTTGTATTGGTGAGTATTATGTAAAACCGTTATTTCTGATGTTTAATTTCTGTTAATTGTTCAATGATTTTTGCTTCCATCTGTGTATGCGCTGATTTTGTTTTAATTTGGTAGTTTTCGAACAAACAAAGGACTTGGTTATTCTGCTCACTTCGTTGGAGGCTGCTTGATTGTAACGTCCATAAAATCAAAGGGAAAAGGTTTCCAGCACTGTGTAAAATTTGATTTCAAGCCACAAAAGGTGAGTAAAAATAATAAAATCTTTCAAACAGGTTTCATGAATTAAAAAATGTAGCCTTGAGGGAGCCTTGTTGCTATTGATTAGGTTCATCTTTCTGTATATACAAAGAACAGTTGCGCTGGAATGAGCACAGCAAATTTGTGTCCTGAATTCTTATTTCTTTTTAATTTTGTTTCTGAAATTTATAAGAAAGAGCTAGAAAATGCAGTTTACCAGAAGTTTTATGAATTTGTGAGACTTGTGTGCATTCTCTGAGAACTCTTTGCACATATATGCAGCTTGAAAGTTACAATGTTTCTGATTTTTTTTTTCCTTCTCTGTTTATACTGTGTTTTCTCCCACCTGCGGACATTCTCTTCCCCTTTTCCTAAAGGGTTTTGCTGAGGCTTCCCTTTATGTCATTAATTAGTCAATGTGGACAAATGCAGTGCTATTTTAAGGAAGCACGATTGCTAACACACGTTTTGTTTTCCTAATGAAGCTAGGGCCATTAATAGGAGTTTGGTCGCCTTACATGTGGGAGAAGTTTAATTCTTGAAAGTATGTTATACCTTATGTTCATTCAGGTTTTCCAGCAAATAGTCTCCTTGCGTTTGGTGCTTTGTTCTCTGTATCTTTTTAAATGTAAGAATTAAAATGAGTTGATTATATTACTGATGCTCAAGGCTCGCTTACCCATTAAGTTGTATTATGCTAAGTTGGAAATGTTTCCTTTTTCAATTAAATATTCTGCTAATGTCGCTGGTGCAACCAGCGTAAACATTCTGTGGGAGAACAGGCCTCCTCAGGAATTTCTTATCAGTAATCCCTTGCTGTAAATATGGATTCTGTCTGTGATAATTTGACATGTACGGCCTTTGAAAGTCTTTAGTCTGGAGCCATCCTTCCCCTTTGGAATGACAACATTTGCAATAGTCCATCATGCTAAGAGTAACCCAACTTAACACTTACACAGTGGTTCCTGTGTAAATTTGGTTCAGCGTTGTCATGAAGAATTTTTGAGTTCTAAGCCATAAATATCTTTTAAGCTTCTGTGTCTACTTCTTGTGGAAAAAATGGCATCTTATCCTTTGACATAGCTATGCAAGAAAACTCACCAATGACTTAATCTTTTCTACTTCAAATAAATCTTGCAATCTTCATTTAATTCACATAAGTAGTTCAATTTGTTCTACTATGCCCCAATTTAATGTTTAAGCTATTTAAAGCGTCTATAGAATTGTATCAATTGTTTTGTTTTCTTTAGTGGTATATGGTTACTATAGTGCACATCTATAACCGCTGGAAGAATAGTGAACTTCGATGTTATGTGAATGGGGAACTGGCATCTTATGGAGAAATAACCTGGTTTGTCAACACCAGTGATGTAAGTAATCCCTGCGTGCTAATATCTGTAGTTGATCATCTTGGTGGATTTAAATAGATATCCTTTGGCATTTTATTAGTAAACCCTGCATTTTGTGCATTTTTAAAAAAAGTTGAAAGCAACTTCATAACTTTTTAATAGAGTAGATTCTGCTTTTATACATCTCAGAACTTAAAATTTGTATCTGCTGATACCTTCAAATGCTTGTTTATGTAAAAATAATACTCCCTAATAATATGTTTATTCTTTGCATAATTTGCTTGTGTAGCATAGATTAAACCCTGTTATTGGCTTCTGTTTCATTTTCAGACATTTGACAAATGTTTCCTGGGTTCTTCAGAAACAGCAGATGCCAACCGAGTGTTTTGTGGGCAAATGACGTCCGTTTACCTTTTTAGTGAGGCTCTCAATGCTGCTCAGATCTTTGCCATTTATCAGCTTGGTCTGGGATATAAGGTATCTTAGAATTGACTGTGAAGTTTTCAAGGTTTATTTCTGATAAGACTCTTTATGATGGGTGTTCAGAATGGTGTGACGCCTCTATGTCATTCTAAAAACATTCTTATTGCGTAATCTTTTTCTAAACTCTTCCATGTTTATTCTATTAGCCTGTGTATCATCTCACAAACTACAAGTAAGCATTAATTTAATTTTATAATTTCTTATAAAAAAGAAATTTGAGTTCCTGTTTGTTTCTCAGAATTCCTGTCTTGGTGGCTGGGAGAGGGAGAATACCCCTGTTCTCTCTGGCTAGGCTCACTTTTTCATTGAGGCTGAAAGCTTTAGATCAGATATGCTGTATTTGTTTTAGAAATGGAGCTTTATAGTTGATTCTGCTAGACATATTTTTTTAATGTGTGAA
This sequence comes from Arenaria interpres, assembly GCA_013399435.1. Classification (NCBI taxonomy): domain Eukaryota; kingdom Metazoa; phylum Chordata; class Aves; order Charadriiformes; family Scolopacidae; genus Arenaria; species Arenaria interpres. The sequence goes on along the minus strand of VXAK01024513.1, from coordinate 8,955 downwards.
GTTAGTGCTGAGGATTAGTTTTGTTGCAGTGATTTATTATTTGTTTTGTCATAGCCTGAGGGGCGCTAATTGAAGACTGTTATTCCCTAGCAGCTGCACAAACATACGCTAAAAAAGATGGTTCCTATTCTGTCTGCTCCTCAATTATTAGTTCCTTCTGAGTGAACATTGCTGACTGTCGTTCTGTTTCCTAGCTAATATGTTTCTTTTGCATTACCCACATTTTGGCAATGTCACTCTTGAGGGGTCAAAAAAAAAATAAGTTCTGCAGTTCTAAGTCTGTAAAATTGACGTTGACTCAATGTTCTTATGAGACATCTTCTTTCTGAAATATTGCTCGGTTGAAACAGCAGTGTTTCAGTCATTTTTTGGCAATAGTTGTGTTCTGAACTGTATTCTCAATGTGTGTAATCTGTTTTTCTTTTTTCCTTCCTCAACCCTGCTCCTCAATCCAGGGAACCTTCAAATTCAAGGCAGAAAGTGATCTCTTCCTTGCTGAACATCACAAATTGTTGCTGTATGATGGCAAACTATCCAGTGCTATTGCTTTTATGTACAATCCAAGGGCTACAGATGCACAGCTGTGTCTAGAGTCATCCCCTAAGGATAACCCTTCTATTTTTGTTCATTCACCACATGCCCTCATGCTGCAGGTATTTCACCATTTTCATAGATTTGGAGGGTACAAATGATTTCTGTATGAAAACCTAAAAATCCAGTTTCATAGGGATTTGGACGAGATAGGGAACTGCTGATAGGTTGAGGTTTTTGGGTTGTCCCCGCTGCTGCCTCTCCTGTTTCTTAAATTAATGTGGATGCAAGAATCCTAAGAAAAAAGTTTATTATATCAAAGTTGCAATCTAAAAAATGGGAGTATTACAAAGACTCTTAGCTTTTCAAAAGAAATCATTCATTCTCGTTTCTGACGTATGTTCAGATATTACAAATATTTGATATATATACAAATATTACCTGTCTCCCATCCTTTGCCCTGTTGGTATGATACCCTTTTCGTCCCGATGCTTTGAACACTTTAATCTTTTTAATTTGTCAGAAGCTCTTTGTGTGTTCTGTTCTAGAGTTTCTCTGTTACTAAAGACTTGTTTTAGAGTTTGCAAACCACCTCCTTCATCTGAGGATCTGCACTGTAGACTGTATCTAAAGCAGGAGGTCAGCCAGCCTGGGCATTTAGTGTGGCTGTGGCAGTCAGTTTGTACTGCTTGTTGTTTATTTTTCTTTAGTAATAATACGAATTTTTTTTATTGAAGAAATTTCAAACTCTTTCTAACAAACTTTTTAACAGTTTCTGAAGGAGATTTCAATATTTCTTAATTCTTCTTTGCCAGGACGTGAAAGCAGTCTTAACGCATTCTGTCCAAAGTGCCCTGCACTCCATTGGAGGGGTGCAGGTACTTTTCCCTCTCTTTGCACAGTTAGACTATAGGCAGTATTCATCAGACCACATTGACACAACTGTTTGGTGAGTGCATCTATTTATTGTGTTTTGTTGATTATTTTTTTTTTCTTTTTAAGTAAAGGACATTACCTCTTGCTTTATTAAGTGGCATAGTGGTTTCAGTTGTCTCTTTCAACAATGAGTTATGTCTAACAACAAAAAGGTGGCCTTGTTACATGCGGGATCTCAGAGTGAAGTGTTTATTTGTACCAAATTTTCTATGAAACTTCACACAGAATCAAAATGTACACGTTTCTACTTCCCAATTTTGTGTAACAGGATTAGATAATTCTCTTGAGCTTATTCCTGTCATGGAGAAAATCCACTGGGGAAAGCTTCAAGAGAAACTCCAGGGAGGATGGATTTTTTAGCTATAATAAGTTATTCCTTGGAATTTATTTGGGTTTTTCACCTTTAGACCTTCTGGAAGATACTGTTACTCAGTGTTACTGCCAGGCTTTTCCTTTGGTTTCAGCTCGGTCCAAATTCTGAACATCCAGGCAGAGAAACTGGTGGAGCTCCTAAGTTAAACAGTAGTATTGATGGCAAAGAAGTTACTTGCCGTTCATATTGTTGTTAAGAAGAGGTGGTCATTGTGTTCCTTCAACCCATTTATACGTTCCTCAGCCTCTCTTGAGCTGACTCAGACTTGGGAATCTATGTGTTGAATCAGGGATTTGATTCAGTTGCAAAATGGCCCAGCAATAGAGGGCTTTTCAGCTGGCTGGGGTCTTGATTCATAGCCCTTAGTGCTGCGACACAAGAGGAGGGACATGACCATGCCTTCTGGCAGCAGCAGAGGTGAATTAGCTTGAACCAACAGTAGAGTTGTGTCTAGAAAAATATTTCCAATACCTGCTCATCTGAAAACAGTAGGAAGTAGAATGGCAGTTGTTACTGATCTTGCAGAAGTTTGTAAGTGGAATATGAAGCAGAGAGAAGTACAGGCTTAACCGTTGCCTTTCTGCAAGAATGCGTTTTCAGAAGAATTTTGCTATTGCAGGGTTGGCTCAGAATCCAGAATTGCGAGTTAGAAACGCACTAATTTAAAGCACGAAGTTAGGGCTTTCAAAATTTAGTCTTGCTTTTTGTTTTAAAAATTCTGATCTGAGCATTTACATAACACATTAAATGTATCTCTGGGCTGTGTGTTGGGAGTGTTAATTTGGAAATACTTCATCTCATTGTAACTGTTTAAAGCAGTTTTCTCTAACAAGCACTGTATTTTTCAGTTCTACTTTATTGGCTTTCATCATGGAGTTGTTGAAGAACTCCATTGCTATGCAAGAACAGATGCTTTCCTGTAAGGGCTTCCTTGTGATAGGACAGAGCCTAGAAAAGGTAAAGCAAATCTTTCTTCATGTCTTACATTAATATTGCATTATTTCGAGAGAAGATTTTCCAAGACTGTTGCAGGGCTCTTCCTTAAGCAGATCTTCTTTTACAGTCTTCCAAAGCCCACGTTACCCGAGCTGTACTAGAACTTTGCCTTGCCTTTTCGAAATACCTGAGCAATCTACAGAATGGGGTGCCCTTGCTGAAGCAGCTGTGTGATCATGTTCTCCTTAATCCTGCAATATGGATTCACATCCCAGCACAGGTAAAACTGCTGCTTCTTACGAATAAGGTGTCTTACGATGTATCGATCTGAGAGTGTTGAGGCTGAGCCTGGACTCCAGGAATTATAGGTCGTGGCTCTCCAGCAGAAATCATACAGAAACTGTTTTCAGACTCTGCTTTTCTGCATGTACCTGGCAAGTTTTGCAGACTCCCAAGGTTTTCAGGGAGTTGGGAGACCTGCAGTGTTCTACAGAGCAGAGTTAGGAGTGACTTCTGGAGTCTCTGTCCTAGTCAGTGTTGTAGATTGAGGAGGAATTTTGGCTGGGTTAACTGGCAAAAACCCAGCATTTCTTAAGAGAAATCATCCCGGGAGTCAGATTCGAAGACTTCATTTAAATCGACATATTCCCTGTAGGCTATTTTTGGTTTGGAATCTGTGTTCTCTGGGAGCTTGGATGGAAACTTTCCAGTTAGTTCTACTTGAAACCTTCTTGCCAAATTTTTTGGTCCCCTCCATAAGGGTTTGTTTTGCATTTTGAAAACTGACAGCACTAAAATGCTACTGTTGAAGTCATTGTAAAACATTCATGTTTGCTACAGCTAAATTAAACTATGAAGTAGTGTTTAGGTCATTATTTCTCAGAAGAAAAAGGGAAGAAGATTTGTAAATAATTAAGCCTATAATGAATATGCACCTTTTTATAATACTTCATGTGTGACCCTCTTCTGAACAAAGAGGTTGGACTAGATGATCTCCAGAGGTGCCTTCCAATCTTGGCTATCTGTGGTTGTGTGAATACCATGCTTTCATGCTCCTGTGAGAGTGGATTAGCATAAAACACCCACATGACTGTAGTTTTAGAAATAAAACGAATATTTTCATCAATTTGCTAGGGTTTTAAGAGCTTTGTGACTAAGCTATGCAGAGAAAGTCTATTTCTTTAAGACATTTTGATAAATGAAATTTAAGACTGCAGTTGTCTCTGCTGCAATGTTCCTGTGATGATTTTTGATCTCCTGATTGGTGTTGTAGGTTCAGCTGCCCCTGTACACTTACCTATCCACTGAGTTCATCGGCACCGTTAACATATATGGTGCCATCCGGCGGGTTGGGACAGTTCTTCTGGTCATGCATACCTTAAAGTACTACTACTGGGTAGTGAATCCTCAGGATCGCAGTGGTATAACTCCCAAGGGCATCGGTATGTATTCATTTCTACTCTAACAAGCTGATGTTTGTTTTTTTTAAAAGAGAGAAAGTTATGTGTGATGTATGGAATCGAAATGGCAAGGAAGAACCTCATGAGGTTCAACAGGGAAAAGTGTAGGGTCCTGCACCTGGGGAAGAAGAATGTCAGGCACCAATACGGGTTAGGCATGGACCTGCTGGAGACAAGATCTGAAGAAAAGGATCTGGGGGTCTTGGTTGACAGCAAAATGACAATGAGCAAACAGTGTGCTCTTGTGGCCAGGAGGGCCAACGGAATCCTGGACTGCATAGGGAAGAGTGTGGCCAGCAGGTCAAGGGAGGTCATTCTGCCCCTCTGCTCTGCACTGGTGAGGCCACAACTGGAATAGTACGTCCAGTTCTGGGCTCCCCAGTTCAAGAGGGACAGGGAACTACTGGAAAGAGTCCAGCGTAGGGCTACAAAGATGATTCAAGGACTGGAGCATCTCCCTTATGAGGAGAGGCTGAGAGAGCTGGGACTCTTTAGTCTGGAGAAGAGAAGGCTGAGGGGAGACCTTATTAATGCCTACAAGTATCTCAAGGGCGGGCTGAAGGAGGAGGGAACCAGACTCTTTTCAGTGGCTGCCAGTGAGAGGACAAGGGGCAATGGGCACAAGTTGGAACATAAAAGGTTCCACTCGAATATGAGGAAAAACTTTTTCACGGTGAGGGTGGCAGAGCCCTGGAAGAGGCTGCCCAGGAAGGGTGTGGAGTCCCCTTCTCTGGAGATTTTCAAGAGCCACCTGGATGCAGTCCTGAGTGGCATGCTCTGACACGCTCTGGGTAGACCTGCTTTGGCAGGGGAGTTGGACTAGATGATCTCTATGGTCCCTTCCAACTCTAAAAATTCAGTGAAATTCAGTGAAATGTAAGTATTCCAGGAAGAATTTTATTCTAATGTGGTAGGTTCACTGTAACAGTTTGAGCAGAGTGCTTTTGTCCACAGGATACTCTTGAAAGCTTTTCTTCAGCAACTAATTGAACTTAATTTAATTTTAACTTCAGAAACTTTCCTCAGAAGTCATATCCTCTGTCACCGAAGACCTACATGAATTAATGCTAGATAGAACTGGTCAGAGATATGGTGGGGTTTTGAAAGTGTAGGGCTGGGGCTGAGGTCTCTTTATGGAGCTGGTTCAAGTGATGGACAGGCTTTAAGCGCTTGTAAGATCTATTGATAATAGCAGTCTAGCTGAAAACAGGCATGCTGAGTTGATCTGACAGACGCAGGGATCTGAACTTGCTGGAAAACTGCTTTAAAGTGTGCTCAATCCAGACAGCAAACTCATGGCAAAAGAATTAATAAGTTTAAAACAGGTGTTTATTACTTGTCATTGACGTGGAACGCAGAACAAAGATACTGATCCTAAGAAAAAAAAGCAACAGGAATAGCTGTAAAATGAATTGGGAGAAGTGAAACATCCACCAGCACAACATAAACACCAGCAGATGGAGCTGGCACGGATAAGGGAATTAATGCTTTTTGGAAGTATGGCTTCACAACTCTTCTAATTGTTCTGTGTTTTATGGGGCTGGGTACACAGCCTTGTCAAAGGGAGAGTAACTTGTGTCCCTGCGCTCTCCTGTAATGAAGAAAGGCTCTGGAATTTCAGAGAGAGAAAGCGATGAGAGCTAGATAGATGTCTTGGGAGCGAGTGCTCCTTAGATGTGTCCAACTTCTTCCCACTAGCTTCTTGAAAGGACCAACCCTTCCTGTTAGAGGCTTGCCGAGATTGTTTTGTAGTATTTTGCATCCTGTAAGGAGCAAAGCATGTGTGTTTTCTCCTTTCTTTATCGTGAAGACATGGATTTACTTACTAAGTTTCTGAACCGATTTATTGAGCCTGAGGCGTGCATGTGTCAGATAGTCTTACTAATATGGTTTAATGGCTTATTTTGACTAGACTGGTCTATATGGAAAATAACTATTCTTAAACCAACTATGCCTGTGGGGATATGCTGTATAAAGCCAGACTCGTGTGATCACTTACGTTTGCTAGTTGATTTGCTTTTCCCTGGTGATTAAGATTGTAAAGAACTGTGTGAGCAAACGTAAAAACTATCCCTAGAAATGTATTTGCAACAGTTCATTTGCTTTTCGGTATGAAAGCTTTTACTTGGCTTTGACATTTGGTTGCACCTGTTTTTTTAACCTTGCCTCTCCTGGGAACTACTCAGTGTTTTGAGTATTTAAAATGTGTCAGTGAAAGTCTGCTTTGCACGGGAATGGCAGAAGCGAGTCCTTCTGACTTTGAGTTACCAAATTAAGTTCTTGGCTTTCAAGGTAATCTGTATATATAGCATTTTAAGATTGGCTGTATAAGAAAAATCAATGTGTAATAATGGCAGTAGTTATTCCTTTAAGCTTTAGCAGAAGAACTTTAAAAACAATAGTAAACTGCAAAAATTTGAAATTTGGAAATTCGGACATAAAGTTCTTGTATCGGTCTTATTCCTTGCATGAAGTTGGTTTATAGGCACTTCAAGTAAGTGGTAAAATCACGAAAAGAATTCAGAGGGGTTTAGAAAACTGTGTTTAATAAAAGCCTTAGTAGAACCTCACTGGTTGGGTGTTCTGCTAATAAACAGTGATAAAACACATTGCTATTTTCCAGTCTGAAATGGAGGAAAGATAACTTTACTTACAATTGTGCCCTCTTCATCCAGAAAGTGCCTTTTATTCTTCTTTATGTGAAAATGCATACTATGCTAAAAACAACTGCTCGTTTGTATTTCATATATCTACTTTTTTTTTTTAGATGGGCCACGGCCTACTCAAAAAGAGATTTTGTCTCTGCGAGCATTCTTGTTGATGTTCGTTAAACAGCTGGTGATGAAGGTAGGATAACTTTAAATTATGATAGGATATCGAAGTTTCTTTTCAAAAAGAAATGCACTTCAGTATAGCTTTTTTTTTCTTAATGTTGAATTGTATAAACAAATGAGTAAATGGAAATACCTTGTAGCTGCATCTTTTTGTTGTGACCCTTGCCACAGACAGCAGTGCTAAAGATGCATTTTTCTTCCTTTTAAGCTGTTTTTAATTTAAAAAGTGGAGCTGTTATATCATTAACTTAAAAATGTTTACTACTGGAGAAATAAATATTTGACTCCATACTTTGTTTCTGACAAGAACCATATCACCTGCATCGGAAGCAGTGCTTATAGAGCACCATTTGACATGATATTCTGTGGGCCAGTGGGACAGAGGAAGATAAGAAAGACTCTATCAATAAGTTTCATAGCTGTTTGTTAGACATTGCAGGATTATTGAAATTCAACAGTTCTACTGCTTATAGACTCTTCTTAACCCTTTCATGTTGCAAGCTCTGATCTTTATCATCTTCTCTCCCTTCTGTATGCTCCTTTCTATGTTTGAGTCTAGCTCCCTTTTTCCCTCTTCCTCTGTGTTGCTAAGGGACCGGTACGCTCTCTCTGCTCCTACCCTTAGCCCCGGCAGTTTGGAGAAGTAACTGCCAGAAAAGTTCTACTCTTGACTCTCATACTCTTTCTTTAAATTGGATGTTCTGCAATTGAAGTATCGGAGGCAATTTAGATAACCAACCCTAAAAGACTTTCATTCAGTGTTTGCTTCATTTTTTAACTTTTATTGTCTAATTTCTGTCAGAAATTTATAACAGTTTTGGGGAGTTTCACAAGGACAGTAAAAGCATGTCCATCATAAAAAGTTGATTCTTCTGCAAATGGTCTATTTGTACACAGTAGTGCAAAATTTTTTGGGAAATGAGAGACCTGCTTTTTAAAAGTAAAAGCCCTAGAAATGAAGATCCCTGCTTTCACTTTGCTCATCCTGTTCTTAGAAATTGTTGTTTTTTATTTTATTTTCACCAAAAGGACCTCAAGGCATGTTCCTGACGTAAATGCCATAAATAATTTAAAATTCTCATAGTTGATAGCAACTGAAGATAGGATTCTGGAGCGGAAAATAAGAAGCAAACTCAGCTATAGGCATAGCTAACAGGCTTGTAATTAGACATCCAGGTTTACTTTTGAGTCTTTAATTCTTCTATTAATAGGAAGCCCTCACTTCAAATTATCTGTATCAATTAATATGTGTTACTCTAACAATTCCATGTACTATATTACTATCTAACTTATTTTTATGCCCATATTGGAGTTACCTTAATGCACTTTTATAACCTTCAGTGGGTATTTTTTGGGCAGGGGAAAAAGCTACCTTCTGTCAATGAAGCTATCGATGTACCTTGTGAAAACAAATTTGTCTTGTGGGATTTGCTCTGTATATAACCATAGCTTGTAATAATGCTCTTTCGGGAACAGTACTTTTGTACTTGAAAGATCATAGTTAAAACCTGATTGTTTTTCAAGGACTATGGAATAAAAGAAGATGAATTGCAGGCTATCCTCAATTATCTGCTCACTATACATGAGGTAATTTTTAATTTGGGGGGGGC
>VXAK01024512.1:48091-89764 GCA_013399435.1 Arenaria interpres | reverse complement strand
AACCATATCAGCTATTTTGCTATAAAATTCCAGTGCACAGAAAACACTCATAAATTTTTTTTATTGCATGATGAAGCAAACATAAAACAGTGTTAACCTCACCTTTTTCACATGATGATAGAACCCCAAATCTACCTCTCTCTTGATTAAACCACTTGTCTGGCAGAAATTAAGATCAACTCCTAAAAACATTAGTACAGAATACAACTTGGTATTCTACTTTTCAAATTTCTTCGGATAAGCAGGTTTTCTTAAAAATACTAACAGAAGCAAAAGGAAATGAGAAAATACACTGGGATTTTTATGATGAGATAAACATTGCATTTCCTTTTTTTTTTTTGCCCTTTGGGGGAAGGAAGGGAGGGAGGAAAAATTACTTTTTCTGGCAATAGAGACCATCAACATAGGATTTTTAAAAAGAATCCGTTACTACATCATTAAAACTACTACAACACTTACATTCAAGGATGAATATGAAAATCAAATACCTAAGTGTCAAATGCCGAAAGATGTCATTGAAGCTCAATTTATTAACTATGTCCTTTAATTTCTTATATCCATAGAAGAAAAATGGTCCTTGTTACCAAAGAAGACTCAGCCAATAAAACCCAGTAAACACACGTTTCAACTTGTCTCTCTCCTCTGCTCTCAAATCCCTCCCCACAAAACCAGAGGCAGCAGAAGCACCTCCTGCCTGACAGTCAGAATATCAAACCCTAAAACAATACAACAAAGTTTCCTCCCTTACTTTCCTGGCACAACTAATTTATTTTCACAGGAGTTGAACTATCCCAGCAGGAATAATGAATATAGGAAAACAGAGAGTGCATCTGAGTTGATAAATTATCATGACAGATTTGCAAAGCTAACTTAAAGCTTGATAAGCAACTTAACTGCATCTAAAACCTCACATATCCTCAAAACTTAGACAACTAAAGCTTTAATCTATTAGCCAAATGCCTATTTAACCAAAGATTTTGGATTTCCCCTGAAAGCACAGCACAAAGACAGCTTATACAGTATTAAGAGCCTGTGATAAAAAAAAATATAAATAAGTCACACAGTAGGTTCATGCATATGGATTATCCTAAAGGATAATCGGGCCCAGAAAGATACTCCTTTTCTGTGCAGCCTTTCCATGCAATGACAAACCCTGCTTTTTTTCCTAGAGACTCAGACCTCTCTGTGACTGGTAATGGAATTCATACACTGCGATATATTTTTCTTCACTACGCCACACTAATGCTCAAATAATGGTTTAACTGGCTGCTGAGGTGCAAAGCAGATCAGTTGGGCTGGGAAGGAAATCCCACAAATAAAACGACGGATAACAGAATGCAAACCTACAGGTACCTCATCTAAAAATTACACTTCATAATCATATTACAGCTATGGTCTGCTAGCTTTCCTGAAAAACACATTGTCTAAAAGATCACACTTTGTAATTGTAGAACAGAACTACTAAGACAATAAAATCAGACTTTTATAAGGTGCATAGATACATTCTGCTTTTTTCCCCAACTGAGACAAGACCTGTGTGAAAATGATTTGGATATATCATTACACACAGTTTGTCAGAGATACACCGAGATTTTTATTCTTTCGCTGGGGAAACGTGAAGTGAAAAACCATCTTTCAATTCTTGCATTAGGAATGCTGCTAAAAAACAATATTGTTTGGCACAATGGCACAGCAGTCTGTGATTAAAGAGCAGGATTCAACAAACATTACTCAAAACATTTGTGGGAGCTCGATAAAGTAGTGAGCTGAAAGAAGTCTGAGACCAAGGAACAGAGGCTACCATTAAATGCAAATGTTCTACCTGCACTATGTCACGAATCCCAACTTTTTCCAGAACATGCTTTTGAAATCTCATTTATAGAAACATTCCCTCCAAAATCCACCAACACCAAAGGTGGTAGAAAACTGATTTTTTTTTTCTTTAAATACAGATACAGAAAATTCATTTTCCACTGAAATCTGTTAAGCTTTTCTACCTATTCCGAAGTCAATGAAGGAGCTCTTTCAAAGGGATTGAGTGTACAATAAGTTATAAAACTTCACTGACTTCAATGAAACTGTAATCCAAGTGACTGATTACTCAATTCATTTCATCTTTTGGGGAAGAAATCAGAAAATAAACTTACAGCGCAATAAAGAGCATTAGCCAAGTTTACCTGAAAGTATAAATTTCTTCCAGCCCTCCTTCTTCGTCCAAAGTATACATCAGTTTCCTCACCACATCAATGCCTTCCTTCTGTTGCTCCGATAAAGCCTTTCTTGGAAAAGGGTTTCTGTGCATTTTAGAACATTCACTGGCACTTGTGCCTCCACCTCCATCATCAACATCTGCTGGAAATGGCAGACTAAGAACACAAGCAGCAGCAGTTAGTTTAACTTTCTTCTTAACTGAAATAATCGATGAAAAACAACCCAAAAACTGTATTCAGGACCAACAATTTCAATCTAGCAGCTGTCAGATGTATAAAGAGACACATAGGTTGCGAAATAGATGAAGTAATATTTCTGGTCTACTTGGCATTGGTAAGATCATGACCAGAGTGTTGCACCAGCTCTGGGCATCATCTGTCAATAAAGATCTCCACATACAGGAAATGATTAGGGAGTATAGACGATGCTGATTAGAAAATAAGAGCTATGGAAAAAGACTGAATGAAATAAAGCCCATGGAGAAAGGAGTCAGAGGGCAAGACAGTATTAAACATAAAAGGTTGTTGCAGAGAGAAAGGGATCAATCGGTTTTTCATATTCAGGCTGCACTCAAATTACATCATAGAGACAGGTCAGACATTCAAAAACCTGAAAAAGACATTTCAAAACCATAATCTCTAAAACTAACTGCCTGAGGAGACAGAAGAGTCTCCATCAGTAGAAAGCTTTATAAAAAGATTAGAGAAACACCACTCAGCGATGACACACATACAACTGACCCAGTCTGAAGCAGAAGATTGCTCGAGATGACTTGTTAAAGGCCATTCCAGGCCTGTGATTCCGTATTGGCTCTAAATGCCAGCAAATGGGACTTCCACTGCAGTGGGACTATTAGGTATTTCCGAAATAAATGTTAATCTTTGAGATTTTAATAGCTTACAACACTAGGTGACTTTCTGACTGAAGATGACACATTTTCCTGCACTTCAAGAATCAGATTTAAAAATTTAGCTAGGGGTTATAGATAAAATGATTTTGCTGCTCTTCAAAACATAACAGAGTTAAGTAAGTATAATAACCACAGAAAAGAGAGATGTGCAAGATCCTCTACTTTGTACCCCAGACAATGCCTGCAGATTTTTCAAATCTTTCATCTGATCCGATTTTGAATGAACCACGTGATACCTTTTACCACATTTCCACAAAGTAAAAGAATTTTAGCGCTGTATTATGTTTTCAAAAAAGCAGCCTACAGATCTCTACCTTACTTTCACCTCATTAGTCCTCTCTAAACTTACCTGTAGAGCAACACATAATAAGCAGAGTTAACAATATGCACAACAATGTCACATACAGCAGAATTAAAGATCAAACTTCAGCAAAGCGTTTGGTAGCTTTTCAGGAAGCAGCACCAACTGACAAATAGTGAAACTATATTTTAAAGCCGTTACGAGAGCAAAAAGCTTCAAACCTCTGATACATCAAAGTTAGATTACTTTCACTAAAAAGTGCTTAGAGACTCCCATGATGAGAAATGTGTTAATACCCAAAGCTACACAGTGCTCAGAACTTGATACCAGGGAGGAAAACCAACTATTTGCCACAAGTTACAACCTAATGGATGAACAGGGCGTGAGATAGAAGCATGGGTTATAACAAAAGGAAAAGGTTTACCAAGAAATTACTTTTAAACCAGTATCCTGAGTATTTTACATTCGTATTACATGTATTTCTCAAAGCATCATTTGCTCTTGTGTCTAGGAGACAGGGTGTAAATCTGCAGCTGATGCCTTAACAGCAACATTTCCTTAGTGCTTCTGTCAGCTATGGGGCTTTTCCCTCGCTACATTACGGACAAAGAGAAGGTAAAGATGTATCAGAAATCTCACAGAATAAAAGCGCAACATTAACTTGTGGTGGCAGCACCTGTGCTAACCTGCTTAGCAAACTACAGGTATGGAGACCAGGTAGCAGGGGCTAAATACCAAGTCCCTGAAAGACGTATTGTGGCTGGCAGCACGTGCTCAGGTTTGTGGTATAGTGTCTCCAGTGCCAACAATGGCTGAAATAACCTAGAAGGGGCATCTCAAGGCATGCTGCAAGCACCCCTTCTTTTGCTCCGTAGACAGAACCTAAGAGTAGTCTGACATTTTTACATTCAGCCTCTCTCAAGCACAGGCAAAAAGAGAATTTTTCTGTGGAGGATCAGCCCATGATTTTCAGTCACGCTTTCCTACCTAATCCCTCTGTTATCTTGCAGGTGGGTCTGCAAATGGCTTTAATGAATTTATCAAGTTCACAACATTGCTTCTTACAGAATACTGGATCTAAGTGAAAGTAAATATTAAAATGTTCAGAAGCAAAACTGTGGCTTTAACTTTCTCCTGTGAAATTATTTGTTATAAACAGCCAACATCAACATTCACACAAGGTTTTGCTTTTAAATAAACTCCTACCACCCACATCTTCCAAAGTTACTGTCACATGCAACAACTAATACAGATCTCAGTCCACCATTGATTATTCAGATCAATGCCTATACCAATACAGCCAAGGGATTTCTGTCAGAACACTTAAGATATTGCTTCTATTTTCCAAGCCCATCTCTGTGAACATACAGCCCTTCTCCTCAGACTTGCTTTTCTACTGACACCAAATCAGGCTATAAACACCTGAACCATTACCTTATTATTTGTTCCCAGTAACTCCCTTACCTAAAAGGATCTAGACTGTTGCTGTGACAAACCTTTGCTTCTGAGGCTATTTCTCACTCATTGTTTCACACTTCTCTGCTTATATAGATCTTTTGTCTCCTGTTTTAGATTTTGGCTCTAAGCTATAAGCTTAACTAGAGAAGAAGCCATCATCTGAATGTGTATTTGCACATCACTTAGTCAAGGAGACTTGGTTCATAACCGGAATTCACGGCCTGTGTAATTGATATAAGTACTTGTAACGATCATATTACATACTGGTACAGCTCTATAGAAACCATACACCAACAGATCACCACTTCCTTCAAGACTGTTATTAAGAAAGAATAATAATTTCCCTTTAAAAAATGGCATAATGTATAAAAGCCACTTCCATACTTACAAAAACTGAATTGAAATTCCTGTTTTCTTCAAGTTAGCAATGATAATTTCCAGCTGATCCTCACTGACAGGACTACTAAGGTCAGTAAAGAGTTCAATGTGTCTCTTCTCATATTTCTTTCCTCTTAAAATACAAAAAGAACATATATTGGAAATATTATTTAGAAGATCTTTTTCTAATTCTTTCCTTACAAAATTGAAGCTTTACCAAAGTAATACACTTGCCAAAAAAACCAAAACAAACCTACTGGGTAGAACTTGCTCTATCACTGGTCATATTATTTATGGTAAGTTTTGGTATATGATTCCCTCTACTCATTCCTGCCCCCTAAAATTGAGGACTCTAGCCCTGTGACTGTATAAATCACTAACTACATAAAAATGAATCAGATTCTACAAATTTTTACCAATGTAGATATAATGCTAATAAAATGTTAGGCTGTTTATTGATTATACTGGATATTTCCTTTGCAGCTGTAAGTCTGCGCTTGTGAAAATGGAAAATGTATTTTAAATTAGTGTTGCTGGCAGCATTCCATTTTAGTAAGGTAATTCAGTAAATTCATTGCATAAGATGAACTTTAAAGCCTACTTAATAGTCTAAGAAGTAGTAACAATAAACATGAGAAAGTTCTGCCAGCTGCAGAACAAACTTCAGTTAAATGAATATAGTTTTTATCTGGATAGTCAAAGATATGGGCGATCTTCTTGAATTTTTACCCAATAGTATTTTCTCAACCGAATGTAAACTCTGTATCAGAGGGTTTGGTGCACACAAGTAACTTATCCACATGGTAACAAAAGCAGCTGGTCTACAGGTATTCAAGATTATACTGCCATAAACACAGTGATTTTAATTCACAACCCAGCTTTAACTGTTAAACTGATACAGCTTTCCATGCTGATTAGATTTTATTCATAAAAATAATAAAATTGCATCACAAAGTCTAGTCTTCTCGTTTACAATTAGATCATATAATCTTTTTAACAATGCGTTGAATCTCTGTTCTGACAGGAAGGAAGGCCACCTTCCTTTCCCTCCACAGTCAGTCCACCAAGTCTTAGAAACAGACACATTTCTAGTCTAAGTACATTGAATGACAACTTTGTTAACACTTGTGCTGACATTTTCTTTCAGCTTAAACAGTGTTTTTTCCTGCTGCATGTTTACCTCCCACAGCCTGCATTTTTACAAACAGCCACCTTATCTCCAACAGCCTTTAATTTGCTAGGCTGAACAAACTCACTATTCTAGTTTTGTTTCCTTTCTTTGTGAGATACGCCATCACCCTTTTGGTAGCCCTTTTCTAGGCATTTTAACATCTGAACTAATGTCTTTTGAAAACAGATCACACTAACTGAAGTCTTTGTGTCTCGTATAATGGCATCAATATTCTCACAAATCTACTGCAAAGTTCCTAGTTGCATCAGAAAGTTCTTCGGATTGTCTTGAAAAGCTAGATGTCTCCTGGAGACTCTTCAGGGACAGACTCCTGTCGTGTGTTGTTTGGTTTTAAATATTTTTTTTTAAAGCATTTTCCATATTTAAATAATACTGGAAATGTAATACCAACAAGAAATCAGATCAGCTTCAAAACGCAAGGTCAGAATTCTGTAAAAGGCTTTGGGCTACATACTCACAGTGTTTCATTCTGAAGAAGGTCCATACACACAATAATGGCATCCAGAACTAAGCAAATTTAAGAAAAATCACATTTAGGACATGAATCATGTCACAAGTATTATTCCTATGAAACAATCTTGCTTTCACTTTCTCCCAAACACTGACAAACATGCATATTAGTTAACAAGCAAACAATTTTTTGAGACAAGCACTCTTCAAATATCTCTGGTGCCAGAGGTTCCTATGTAACTTGTCTGGTTTGTGATCTTCTCTCTTTCCCATTCATCTGACGGAAAAGTAAAAAGACAGCTTCAGGGGCCAACATGTCAATGAGGAGGCTCAAGTCCAATGAAAGAGCAATCTAATCTTCACAATGTTACTTTGAATACATAAACAAAAATTATACTTTCAATACAGGCCACAGTTTTCTCATTCAAGTTTTCCTTCAAAATATCTGCATCTAGCAATCTTTCGGTGGTTTCTTCCTCACCAATTTTCATTGGGAATATATTTTTATCACTACACACAAACCTGCCCACCCATTGAAGAAGGAATATGAATCTGCTTCTGCTAAGATACAGCTGACTGGCTGCAAACTTTTCTGAAACAGCTCTGACAATCTGAATAGAACTCACAATCATTTTATGGCCAAAAAGAGGGAAGACAGCACAGGAAGCTAGAACAGTACATAAATGAAGCACACAGAGGAACACTATAGATCACCTTCTTTTAAAACTCTTCACCTTATGCAGTTAACAACAGAATACATTCAAACATGAACAACATTCAAGCCAGCAAGTGACATCTGGCAACGTTAGAAATATTTGATATCAATCTGATAAACCTCTATTCTGCTTTTTCTGGCTTCTGGTACTTCTGCTGACACATTTCATAAAGAATATTTTTGTTTTATAGAAAGCATATACCAGGTTCTGCAACACTATTTTAAAAAACACATACCATATTTGAGGCCTAAAATGATATTATTGCTGTCTTTGTTCTCTTTAATTCACAAAACACTTCGTAAAAGGAACAACTCCCTAGGCCAAGACTCCATCCGCTAGTCTAAAAGAACGTCAAAAAGCAGCTAATCTGCTTTTGAACAAATTTACAACCACAAATTAACTGAATTCTGATAGTAGAGGAGGGCAAACATGAGCCCATTTCACAACACTAACTTCCTGTCTCTTACGTAGCGGAATCAGTTCAAGAAGCACTCTACAATGAAAGGATACAGTCTGCTTGTTTACAGCCTGGTTTAATTGTATCTTGAATGTCTTCCAACAGATCAAAATCTGGCAGCATTAGTGACCTGTGCACAGTAATGTTTTGGTATTGATCCCCACTGGCGAGGGCATTCCTGGTACCACTTGTGCCAAACAAAACTACAGCGACTTCATCTTTACTCTCAGCAAAAACCTGGAAACAGAGAAAATACAAAACAGGTATAAAAATACAGGTAGATTAATGCACAACTATATTAGGCAGATTCGAGCAAGCCGAACTGATTTTGAAACAGTGTCAACTGCAGTGGATTTACTTTTTCTTACTTCTTCACTGCTGTCCTACCAAAATGTAACCTTCTAGAGAGTTCGCTAATTTAGATATAATTAAGCCTCATGTCAGTCTGTTGGTTATCTGGGATAAAACAAGTAAAATTGGCTGATTCAGCCCTTGAAATTAGTTTTCAGTATGGTAAATCTTCAGAAGGTTGAAACATTTTAGAGGAAGAGTACTTTTTCCCAAAAAAGTTTCTGCTGCCCAAAAGAAAAAGTGTGACCTATCCAACTGCCACATCTCCATGAAAGTAGAGCTGAAACAAAGAGCAATGCTACCAGTGCATAAAAACAGAGTCATTCTTACTCATTTCTCATTTATTTCCATTATTAGTAAATGAGGAAAAAATTTCACAGATATCACTGCTTCCTCTCCCTTTTTAACAGGTTTTAATCCCATATAAAGTCACATATACCTGTCGCTGCACAAACTTTGTCATAACCTTCTTGGCTTGTTCAAGTGAAGATTCCTCACCAAAGGCAGAATTGCTCATTGGAAAGCCTACATCCAGGCACAGCACTATGGCTGCCTAAAAAGGAAAGATAATACCGAATAAGAATGTAAAATATAGAATAAAGAATATAAGCATAATTACTTAAAAGGGGTAGTTCAGATCCTTGAACATACAAAACCTAAAAATCAAACTACATCACTATTGATTTCTTTTACAGTAACTGTTAATAAGAGACAATGGTAGAGAATAGAATCAGTACAAACACACGGAACTGAGAATCATTTAATCGTATACCATGTTCCAGGGATCTCACTGGAAAATACAAATAATCCTGTGTTACACAATAATCTGTCAAGAGGGGCCATTTCTATTCAATTTCGTGAATATATTAGGGATCTAAGGGCTCTTCTACACCAGGAAATAAACCAGAGATATTTCAGTTGACAATTACCAGCACAACACAAGGTGGAGATACCAGGTTGCTCCCTGAACTCCACAGCTACATCCACCCCTCGCAGTATACCCATAACAGCTGCAGATTGCTGTTTGGTCTAACCTAAGAACTTAAGAATGACTGCACTCCTGCGGCTTCCAGGGAGAGTCAGACCATTTGTTGCTACTGGAGGTGTCTGCAGCAAGCACCAGCGCCTGCGGTGTACAGTGATGCTCTTAACACCTCAGAAGGAAGAATTCCAATTTAAATTTAGGGGCTTTAATCCCACAAACTAGCATATATGTTTACATTTCTGATCACCGCTTTAACTTCCCTATATATAACAGCGTCCAAATCTTTCCCTTAATTGATTTATGAACTAACATATGAAAAAAATTGCTTTTTGTGAGCTCTCTTGTTCAACGTTTGTTAATAATGAATATTACCTGCAGTGTATTGCCCATTCAACTGGTTTTGCTAAGTTCCTTTAAAGTCCTTCCACAGACTCTACTTATCTTGATTAATGTAAGTAATTTTACCATCCAGCTGAATGAAGCTACAAGAGGAATTCAGCAAAATTATGTCCTGTATCTTCAAGGACACTGACAAAAGGCCAGCTCAAATTTATTGTCACTGATTAAACCAAGGTTCTTTAAATATACATTGAAATCTTGCCTGGTGGACAGCCAATAGCTTAAATTATACTGCGTACAGAAAATTATTGTTTGCCAGAACACAGGAAGGCTAGGTATTACCTAGTCTGGAGCCAGTCGCTTTGGTTTAAAATACAAAATATATCAAATTATCTATGAAGTGAAGCTGCCAAAAGGACATGGGCAATAAATCAAAAGATTGAAAAATCAAGCGACACAAGATGCATAGCCTGTTATTGCAAAACAAAAGGGATGAACAGAAAGAAAAGGTGTTGATCAAAGCTCTTTTGCATATGACCATGCAGATAACTCCAAGTTAATTTTTTTAAACGTCAACCAAAAGAACCTGATTTTTTTTGTCACCCAAATAGATATTTCTTATACCAAGTTTATAGGAATAATTTGCCCAGATTAGTTGTCTAATGGTCTGTATTAACAGCTCTCAAACTGTGTTCTTATCCTCCACTGTTTCCCAAAATATATTGTGCACCTCTCCTGTCATTTTTACAAGCATTGATTTAACTCCCTGCAGCCCCTCAAGACAGGACAAGAGGAAGAAAAAAGGAAGGCTGAGCAACAAGGCTCCACTAGACATCCAGCAGGTTATGATCTGATTTAGCACTCTGTCCCTCACTCTGCCTTCACTAGTCACTTGCCTGGGAGCCAGGAATTAATCCCTTTGAGGCAGCTAGGTCTGAAAAAGCTTAGACTAGAATAGAGGCAGTAACTGAGGCCACACTAGATTTTCAGAAGAGCCTTGTTACAGCTCACATGCCAGCCTAAGGAATTACCCTACCAGCATCAGCAGCTGCAGTCCCTCGGCTTGTTGCTGTCCTGCCTCAAAACACACAATGGCTGGCAGCTGAATTAATCCTGTTGTCCAAAACAGCTCTTCACAGCTGGCAAGATGACAGCAAAGAAACCAAACAAGTGCAGGAGGGAAGAGCTGCTGTTTAGCTCGAGAGAAAATGATCAAGTGTCAAGTGCTAACATGCTCTTCTGGAAGGCAGCAAACTCCAAGCCCCGTGTCTACTCAAGTATGTGGAATCCTCCTTCAGGAAGGGGGCATATATCCCTTTTGGCAATCCTCCTCCATATGTCGCTTCATCTGTTGTTAACCTCTGTGCATCTCACCTCTGAGCATCCAGTGCTAACATTTTCACATGCAGCATACTAAGTGATGCTTTTAGGATGCTCAGCATGTGCAATTGCAGGACAACATTGTCACACCTGAGCTAACATCAATCTGCTTTGCTCAAGTACTGATAAGGATGAAAAGGGAACAAGCCTGCCTTTATCTCTAACCTCTCGGTCCTCAAGCTATTTATAATAAAGCTAAGAGAGATTCGGCAACAGCAGCACTTCTAGCCAGCATCGCAGACAAAGCCTGTGTTTAACAGATACAAAACTGCCCTGTATCAGAACAGACCTTAACACAGCTTTCACCAATATAGAATCAAACAATCATAGAATGCTTAGAGTTGGAAGGGACCTTAGAGATCACCGAGTTCCAAACCCCCTGCCCTGGGCAGGGACACCTCCACTAGAGCAGGTTGCTCAAAACCCCATCCCGCCTGGCCTTGAACACTTCCAAGGATGGGGCAGCCACAACTTCCCTGGGCAACCTGTTCCAGTGCTTCACCACCCTCACAGTAAAGAATTTCTTCCTAATATCTAATCTAAATCTCCCCTCTCCCAATTTAAAACCATTACCCCTTGTCCTGTCACTACACTTCCTGACAAAGAGTCCCTCTCCGGCTCTCCTGTAGGCTCCCTTCAGACATTGGTAGGCTGCAATGAGGTCTCCCCGGAGCCTTCTCTTCTCCAGGCTGAACAACCCCAGCTCTCTCAGCCTGTCTTCACAGGGGAGGTGCTCCAGCCCTCTGATCATTTTCGTGGCCCTCCTCTCGACCTGTTTCAACAGGTCCATGTCCTTCCTGTGTTGAGGACTCCAAAGCTGGACACAGCACTCCAGGTGGGGTTTCATGCGCGCAGAGTAGAGGGGTAGAATCACCTCCCACGACCAACAAACTGCACTTTTAACAGGGCAAAACTCTTTCTACTATTATTTTAGCAAGAGCAGCGGCAATTACTACTGCGGTAGCTGCACTGCGCCCAAGCCCGCAGCTGCCCCCGAGGCAGGAACGCTCAAGTCCCTTCAAACCAGACCGCTCGGTCCCAGCAGCAGCTCGGCGGCGGCACAGGCAGGAGGAGCTCGGTTTCGGGGACGGGTTTTGCAGCCCCGGCTCCGGTGCCGTTCGCTACCAAGGCCGCAGCCGGCTCGCTGAAGGCCGGCCGGGCCTGGCTGCAGTACGGCCAGGTCCCCTGATGGCACTACAGCCAATTCCCTCAGGTGAGCATCACCCACGTCCAGCTCACAGGAAGGCGCCACCGCAACAACCCCCCACGGGGCCACGCAAACACACACACACCCCCCTCGTTGTCACGGCCCCCGCGACCGGGCCCAAGCGGGCAGCACCCCCTCCGTGGCACCCTCAGGCACATCCCTACCACACCGGCCCTGCTGTCGGGATACTGAAGACTCCCTCTCCCTCTCCTCCCCGCTTCCCTCACCTTGCCGCTGCGCGCCATCTCGCTCGTTCCGGGACGCGGTGCACCGCGCTCAGCGCTCCGGCCGGCAAGGTGTCCCGTCCGCTCCCCGTCCCCCCCCGGGAACATAGCGGCGGCGCCTGGCGTTCCGCGGGAGGGGGCAGCGCCACCCGGCGGCGGCGCGGGGCGGCACCGGGGCAAAGCGCGGGCGAGGGGAGGAGAGGGGCCTTGTCCTGGCACCGCTTTATCCCCGCGCTCCCGCAACGGGGTGGGGACGCGGATCCTCCCCTCCGCCTCTGCGGCCGTAGCCAAGGCGGTGCTGTGAGGGGACGCGGCCTCCTCAGCCGTGGCCTGGAGCTGAGCCTGCAGGACAGGCCGCAGGGGGTGCCGGGGCCGGGTATGGCCTAGCAGGGTGAGAGGGAAGGGAGATGTGGGATGCTCCCTTCATGTTTCTCCTCGGGTCATTTCCCCAGCCCCGCTCAAAGTGCCACATCTCACAGGCCTGACCGTGTCTGTGATTTTGGCCATAGGGTGAGCTGTACGCAGCCAAGGACAAGCCTGGTTTGGGTGGACTCGTCAAGTCCCTGAAGAAAGGCAGCGGCAGGGCATGTCTGCAGCCGGAGGGGCCCTCCTGGCCTCTCCTGCCTTAGAGCACCTCCTGACTCGCCCTATCCATCACCCACCCCACGGGGCCTGTCCACCCAGGGATCTCCAGCCTCCTCCTCCCAGTGCGCAGGAGTCCAGCAGGACACGTCTGTTGAGGGAGCCGCCATTCCCAGTCACCACCAGGACATGGGTTTTGGCTGGAGGGAAGCATCTCACAAGTCGCATTCTGCTGGTGGATCACCAGTGGGACAGGATTATTTAATTAAACATTGGCACAATGCTAGCTTTCTCCCAGCATTAACAACAGAAAATTTCTGAACCAAATTACATCCAGGCTGTCTAATGAAACTGAAGCCTGCTGATTTTCCCAAGTCCAAGTATAATAGAGGCTATATCACGTATATCTTGGCATCCGTTGGATATTAAATCATCATCAGAGATGCACAGAGAGCGGCAAATATTTCATCACATATACTGAGTACTTCTTGTTCTGCATTACCTTCCCTGTATCCTTTGAGAATACCATTACCAGCGTTCTTTCTGTTCTCAGTGTATCTATCTCAACCACATTATTATCTATTATCAAAACAGAGTGCAAAGTGGTGATACTAGCATCACTACACAAGAGGAAATCTCACATGAACACTTCAAAAACCTTGTACTAGAAGACTGACTGTGCAAACACAAGTGCTTCCTTTTTATATTGAATGATGTCAGAAGACAAAAATTCCCTTTCCCTCCTTACTACATTGCCATGCTTTGGCAATTTGGGTAGTTGAGGGATTCTCTCTTCAAAGCACTTTGCATATCAAAGGAACAGAGCAGCTTGGCAACGTGACAAATATTTTATGGGAAACCAGTAGGCAAAAAATTGCAAGAGAAAGCCGTGTGCTCCTCCTGCATGTCTCCAAGGAAATTTCAGATTAATCAGCCAAGGAAATCAGGTCTGCTTACTATTATTATTATTATTGTTGTTGTTGTTGTTGATGTTATTATTATTACTGTTCCTGGTGTTATCTTAGTCCCTAGGAGTGCTTGCCAAAGAGCTAAAGGACCCCTCAAGCTAGCAATCGGGCAATTCCCCACCCCAACTGATTTCCAAAGTAGCTTGCAGTCTAGGCGTAACTCAGGAGATGTGCACACACGTACACATAAATGCGAAGAACAGAGAAGCAAGAATTGATCCAACATCATCAGCAATAGCTTTTCACACACCATCAGAAAAGCATTTTGCAAGGCATACTCAATGAACATTTTATTTGTATGCCAGGGTTGGGAAGTAAAACCCCAGCCCTGACTGCTGGCACAGAATATCGACACAAAACTCTTCATAGTCCTCTCCGAATCCTTGACCTGACGTAAAAGCTGAATCCCAGGCTTTGGTCCAAACTCTCAGCGCTAGAGCAGTAATTGTGAACATTACTCAGAGAAACCTAATTTGAGTGTGAACTAGGTATCTCTGCTTTGCAGGAAGGTTGGAGTGCCCAGCCCAGGTAAAGCAGAGGTCTTACAAAATCTGAGTAAAACTAAAGATACCTGTACCCATGAAACTCCATCTGTGATCTTCCTATCCATCATCTCTCAGTCTGGCATAAACAGGATCTTATAACTCTCAGCAAAATAATAAACAAACAATAAACCCAAACATTCTGCCCTTCACACTTTCATGCTGCCAGATTTCCTCAGAGCTATTTCCACTATTAAAAATAAAACTGGCTAGGCATTTCTGAAACAAACTTTAATCCCTGGTTCCTTCATAAGTCTGCACAGAGCTCCCTTATAGGTAATCATCAGATCCAACTAATCAACTCCCTCTGGGTGCAACGGGGCTTTGTTAGCCCAGATTAAGATCTTTGCTTGTAAACATTTGCCAAAAGATGCTTGTGATTAATTGGCCATTTCCATTTTACAGAATGTCAGTCTCTGGGTATAAATAATAAATATGTGATGTCTCAGAGGACTCAGCATCCAGGGTGATCAGCTGTAATTTCATTTGCAACAAAGTGAGTCAACAACTTCAGTCCCTGTGAGGTTCTCATTCATTGCTTTGCTCACTCCATTTTTGCTTACTTTTCTTTCCCCAAAAAACTAAGCCTGGGTTAAATAAGCATCCTCTTGGGAAGTAGCAATGAGGGGCCTGCCTTGTGTTTAACTTCACTCGATGCCTTTTTAAGGCAGCAAGGAAAATGGCTTCCCTGCTTGGTTACAGGAAGGAATGTATTACCCAGAGACTTGCAGTTGGGACACAGCTGCTTACGGCAGCTCTGAGCAAATGTGAATGCCTTCAATGTAAGAGCAGAAAGAAGACTTGGCCTTTCTCCCCCTTGGAGCAATTGCCCACAGGGTAAAATTTTGGATAAGTGCCTGGTGGAAAGAGGAATACCATAGCCATCTGGGATTTAGCCCAACAGCTTTATTGAAATAGATACATGAAGCAGAACTTTTCCAAAGAATTAACTTTGCAATCATTACCTCATTCTTTGCCTGGGCTCGTACATAGACGTGGGCACTAACTGCAAACTGAGGAATTATGAACTGAATTTCCTACAGAGATAAATGAAGCAGGGCAAGGACACTGTGACACCAATCAGCTTTGTATTTCTACCAGTACAAACTTGGCAGCAAACTGAAAGTTGAAATAGACAGGAAATTGGCACCCAAAGCAAAGCAGAGCTTAGAAGCACATCTGTTAGCATCTTCCTACCTTGGGCTTCATGAGGTGTGCACAGTTGTCATCTCCCAAGAGGTCTTTCCAAACACCTGCTTGCAAGTACATGCCAAAACTGTGGTGCAGACCAACACCAGTATTTATTATGTCTGTTTAGTGATTCCTGATGGTCCTCCCAAGAGTTGCAAGCCTAACACCGTCTTTGCTTAGTTGCTTCTGTGGAATATATCTACAGGGAAAAGATCTCAAACACGGGTTTCACTCTCCAAAGCAAGTCTTTGACTTTGAGGATCAGCTGTAAGTCCACAGGGCTTGTCCTCTGGCTGTCTATGACTCATGAGCACTTGGCACGTTACAAAACTGTGCCTTTAATAAACTTAAAAATAAATTAAAAAAAAAAAAATCCTTCTGGGGATTTAACATTTCCCATCTGCTGGTCTACCGGCTCAGTCCATTTTCAGTTTAGTTCATGCAATGGCAGGAAATGAGTCTACTAGCAAACATAAGGAAATTATTGAGCTAGGAAAATTAGAAAGCTAAATAGGAAGGATTATACCACACCATCCAATCTTGCCTGAAAACACAGAAGAAAAACGTACCGAGGAGAGGTAACAAGTTACATGAGTATATTGACTTCAGGTGCGTCCTGCCAGGCACACTCTAGCTCAGGGGCTCCTGAACTGTGGCAAATGGGTGGATCACGTCTGATGGATGAGCTACTTCAAAGCAGCACACCCACAACTCCTAGTCCCGCTGCACCGCAAAGGAGCTAGGCAAGACTTCAGAAACAGCACCACAAGTCCTTTTGCACAGAGCTGAGAGACTCCGAGGCTCCTTGCTCATAGTTCCTCCTCCAAAAGAGTGTCACTATTGCTTTTCCTCCTCACTGTCCTCCAGCTGCTGAATTTACAGCCTCCTCTTTCCCTCTGACCGGTCCCTTTCTTTCCCTTCTCCAGACTATGCAGTTAAGGCACATTTCTCAGGCAGAGTAGAGACTCCCACTGGCTGTAATATACCAGCAGAGGGGCCTTAATAAGTGCCACACAGGGGGAAAGCATGAAGTCACAAGCCAACTCTGTTTGCAGCCCCCTTTTCCCCATGTGGTATTTACCTTTTTCACACTGTCATGGAGTCATGTTGAGAAACACGTTCCTGTAGCATACACGTATTGTCCTGCAGAATTGATGCCCATCTAGTAGTTCCATCTGATGTTCTTTATTCCTGATGAACAGACCAGCACATTTGCCTAACAAGTTGAGTCCTGTTTTTTTTTTTTCTCTTTCAGACCATTTATGAAGTTTGTGACAATCATTTTTTAGTTCTAATCTTCTTAGGCTTTGTGCTTGCCATCTCTCTCATTTTGGTGTCATTTCCAGATTTCATGAGCACATTTTGTCTTTAGCCAAGTCAAGAAAGAACAATGCTCAGCCCGAGATGGCCACCCCTAGAAGTAACCACAAGATACAGCTCTGCATATAGCATTCTGGCTGCTTTTGCAGTATTTTATCATACAACAAAATATGTAGCAGCTTCCTGGCCTGCTTATGAGAATGTCGTTTAAAACAGCATTAAAGCCTTATTAAAATCAAGGTAGATAATTTCTATCCCAAAAGGCTGTTTCTCTCTTACAAAAAAAAAAGGGTGAGGGTGATTTGACACTATTTGTTCTTTAAAAAAAACCCCTCGTTTTTCCTTCCACTTATTTTCTGAGCACCTATAAATGGTTAAATTGTTATTCTAGTTTCCAGTAACTGAAGCACAAATACTTCGTAGCTCCCTGACATCTTTGCACTCTCTAATCCCTTTTTAAACGTAGATGTTATATTTGTAATCTCACCCATCTTTTCGAGGAAAATCATTAATGCTCCTGGGATTGCTGCAGCCAGTTTTATATTTGCCTTGTATGGAATTCACCTGGCTCAGCTGATTTGAAAACATCTTCACTGTTTTAGCAGACTCTGACTTTCCGTTTTATCTTGAATCCCTTTTTGCTGCTGGTGTGAATTATTTTGCTGCCTGATTGCTGGTGACTTTTGTAAATGGCAGTCTTCCACAATTGTCAATTATTTAATTAGCTCAAAAGGCAGAAGCATTTGTTGTGGGTCCAAAGGCTTCAGCCCAGCTCAAACTCACGTAGCTGTCAGGAGGGCTCTAGATAACAGAATTTAATTTTGCTTCCTTAATGTGTTTTTCTTTAAGAAGGAAAGAGAACACTAAAGTTGCAAAAGTCCAGCTCCAAAATGAGAGGAAATTCTGACATCAAAGTTTCTCTTACAATCTTAACCGAGTACTTTGTGTCTGCATGTTGCGATATAGGTTCAACTACAGGTGCAAGTATTCTTTGTCCCACAATGCCATAGTCTCTTTCAATACATATTGGGATAAGATTAGGGCTGTGCACTAAAGTAGTCATAAGCCTCTTGCCTCATTTATTAAAAAAATTGGGGGACGTAGAGCAAAAGAGGAAATTCTTATGATTATGGTAACTGAATGACATTTTAAGAATTAATTCTTTGGTTTTGTTCAGTAGGTTGCCTGTGTCCTGATTTACAGATCACTTGAACCCAAGCCTCTCACCAGTAGGCACTGGTTAAGCGAGCCCCATTTTCTTAGTGCTCAGTATGAGATACCGTCAGATGTGTGTAAGTGCTGAGTGCCCACAGGTGTGAGCGAAAGGAGCTTCACTTTCAACATAGAAAATGCCTTGTTATGCTAGTTGTTCTGAAAAAATCAGCTGCAAGGCATCTCAGAGGGGCACTGAGACTTTTGTAGCTTTTAAAATCCTTGTGCCTTTGATAAACGAGCAAGTTTATCTGCATTTATGTCACGTGCTATTGCAAAAAAAAAAAAAAAGGAAAAAAAGGTATTTATGTGAAATACTTCCGTGTTACAGTGGCATGTATTATTGAGAGATTGCTTTGTACGATCTGTGCAAATGGGTTTCGGCCTCACTTAAGGGCAAAAAAAAATGCTGGATTGGCTTCTCATTAAATTCATTAAATGCTTTCCCATGCCCCACTATATAAGCTGGCACGCCAGAGAAAGAATAGCATGAACTCCTGTGACTGAAGATTGCTTCAGATTGCATACCTATCAGGAACAGGGAGGGATTAATTTTATATGAATATATTACAAATTGGCACGATGTAACTTAGTATTTGCCATTGCACTGTGACGGTATGAAGAATGCATTTCTAAGGCAGAAAAAAAAAGTACTGCGGTGGGCTTTTTTTCCCCACTTTTCAGTTCAGCCACTGGAGGGCAACATGATCCCAGTCACCTCAGCAGAGGAAGCGCTGCAGCCTGCAGAACTGGTAGCGTGCACCCAGCAGGCACCACCAAACTGCAGAAGAATTTCTGCATAAAGGTATGGCAGAAATCAGACAATAACAAAAAAAAAACCAACCACGTGGTGGGTTTTTTTTGTCCAAATATTTTAATACTGTACGTTTTTGGGAAGGTAGTTTTATAAATTTCTTCCTACATCTACAATCTTTTAAGCTGGGTTTCTACTTAGGATGTTTTCATGAGTTATAAATATTATCCAAAGGATTTCTGAAGGATACTCAGCCTGGTATCATGAAAGGTGAAATATTTCCCACTGCTAAGTTGCTGAAAACCTGACACATGGCTCTACTCGTGAAATAACTCTGGCAGGCTTTTCTGGATTAGTTGTTAAATCCATTAGAACAGATTATTTCTTTATTACATTTTAGAGGACTATGAGCAGTGTAGGGGTCTGATTTATTTTTTTTTTAATTAATAGAAATAGTTTGGCTTGAATTAACTCCAGAGCACCTGGGATCCTGGAGAGGACCAGACAGTTCATATCTCGTACGCTCGCTTTCAGGAAAGCACCAGCCCAGCAAAAGAGTAGCAAATAGTTTTTGAAAAATGTTACAGTCAGTGTTTTAAGAAGAGGTAGTAAGTACAAAGTAAATGCAAATAAAATAAAATAGCACCTCAGAAACTGGGAGAAAATGCAGACTGCATTATAAGGCACAGCAATACAACATCATTTTGCCTGGAAATCTTGTATTGGCTGCTGCTGTTTCAGATTGGGTTATCGCAGAAGCAGAATCTCATCCATCTTGTTTTCCACGTGCTCCTGGTTTCACAGTTTTTCTCTGTGTCTTACCTCCCTCTGTGCAGTAAGTCTTTGTTTGCAGCCGTTAGCAATCCAGCTGTGTTTTCCGCATCTCTGGAAAGCGCTCTCATGCACTGGGATCGTTCTGGACTGGCTAGCTGGGATAACTCACTGTAGGAAGGATTTGCTTTGTGGATGCACAAGGATAAGCCTTTAGTATCCTCCCTGTTTCATCCTTCCCCCACCAGCATCACGCACGTAGGCATGCACGCACACACACACACACGCTGGCTCATGGTTCGGTTTAATCCTTATAGCACAGAGATTTGTTCCTTATCCATCCAAGCGGCTTGTGGGAGGGAACAGGGGGAGTCTTCAGCAGCCAAAAAAGGCTCTTGCCGAGCTGGGAGAGAGGGTCCCATTTTAAATACTTGTTTGTTTGCCTGGACCTGTAAACAGATTGAAATCAGACTGAAAGCATGGGAGTTTGGATCTTTAGAAAAATATCAGCCTTAATGCACTTTTAAAATGGAGCATTGCAAACATAGAGAATGGGACATCATGTTTTAAAGCTTTTAATTCTTGTGAGTTCCCAGTTTGTACAGCTTGGGAGACAAAGAAACAGCATGAAGAAGAGCACTACTGTTTGAGAGGAAAGAGGAAGGATTAAGTTTGTCTTTTATTTGCGTAAATTGATGCTAACTTGTGGCACTAGCAGGTACTAGTCAGATGTAGAGGCAGAGAAGAATAATTTCATGTTTTCCCTGTCAGTTATTTTTTTTGCAGGAATTCCTTGGAGGGAAGGGAGGGTGACAACTGCTGATTTCTGCAGGGTTTTTGTGCTAGAGAAGGCAGATGTTTAAATTTTTATAACCTTCTCTTGAAATAAATTACAAATTTAGCCATCAAAAGAGCCTTGATTTTAGAGTGAAATTGGAGCTTCAGAGCAATCCTGTAATCGGGAGTTGGCTGAAGTCATCACTGTCACATGAAACTTTTGCCTTAGAGCTTGTTTCAGTATTGGAGTTCATCGCTTCAGCAACGTGTGATCGCATTGTAGAGGAGTCAGTATTATTACCTGGTTATAGTCTTAAGTCACTAAAGGTAGCTCTACCAGCACATATTTGATGACAACTGAGATGTCATTTAGCAGTGACACTTGATGTGCCTTGGGATGATGTGATACTGCTTACTATATTAAATATTTCACTTTTTTTTTTAATTACATGTAGATACCAGGAATTATTTCTGCTCCTTTCTTAAGTCACCGGGGAGCTCATTTGAATAAATTAATGAAGGTTAAAATTGCTTGTGTTTATTAATTCTGCATGCAACTTTTATATGGTTAAAATCTTAAGGAAAATCTCCATTATGATGGAAGGATATTCCAGTAATTGCCTGTAATTATAAGGGTAGCTCACTACAAATACATTTAAATATATCATAGTGGAAGACATTAGAAGCTGACGCTTGTGTAGTTTAGGACAAGTAATGTATTTTAGAAAGAAAGACTGAGTAAGTGGCATGCTCTCCTTAGGCCAACTATCCCCGGAGCTGTGGGATTCATGCCTGGCACTGGCACTGCAAGAGCCATTAGGTTTATTTGAGATATTTGGGGTTGCTAGGATCAGAACTGCAGGTGATTCAGATAACCAGGCTAGAATAAATGAAGCTGTATTTGCTGTGTACCACAATGAGCCAGTTTGCTGTTATTTTGCAGTAGAAATAATTGATTCACTTACCTTATCACTGGAGGAGCAGAAAGAATTTCGCTTACATAATAAGATAGTGAAAGGCACATTGAAATATATTGGTCTTAATATACATTACTGATGGAGGAACTTGTAATGCACCAAGCCCTGAGGGAACATGTTGCCTGGGAGGTAGGTTTTTTACCAGGCAGAACATACTATCAAATTCAGTAGTTACCCTTTTTTGTCTCATGATGTTAAATTTCCAGCTGGAAGAAATGGTTGGGAAAAGGAGCCCTAAGACAGGGAGATCACATCCGGGCAGAAACTTTCTTTCTTAGAGGGCTCCAGGTCAAATTCACCCATGGCATACCTAATTTCAATGGATGCAAACCACAGCGGATGTTAGCTGCTCTATTTTTGGGGGAAGGTTTTATGTTTTAGCACGCTAAAAGCAAGGGCATTTTTTTAACACAGGGACAAACACATTGTTGGCCTGACTCAGGCGTTCTCTTTATTTTAATGCATTCTGACAGACTTCAGCTACCGTGTAATGACAAGAAATCAGGGACACTAAAAGTTAACGGAACTGGGTGACCAGAGAGGATCCATGAGAGCCCCTCAAGCCTCATTTCTCTGGGCTGCCTGTTCCATTGCAGCCACACTTCAACCGTTTATGTGAAAGGATGCTTAGGGGGCTTTTTGAACCCCATGGCAATTTACCCTGTTATCAAACACACAACCACAATCCCTCCCACATCATTAAGCGGTTGCCTGTTGGAAGAGAAATCATGCTTTAGTAGTTAAGACAAGCAAACATGATGTCTCTTCTAATTTGCCAAATTAATTAAAAAGTTGTGTTTCCAAGTGAATTAGCCCCCTCTTATGGATAGTGGTATTTGGAAAAAGCGTTAATTTGCTTCAACCTCTCCCTCTTTTTTGTGAATTCCCATTTCTATACAGGGAATAAATTTGGATGGACTAATCTGTGTTAATCTAACTGCCTTCACATCAGCAAGTCTTTGGAAAGAAGCAGGAAGGGCACTGGTCCCTTAGTGGTCCCTCAGATGATTCACTGCCTGGGACAAAAAGGGTTTGCATAAGTTTTGAGCAAAATTGTGTCCATCACAGGGCAGGAATGTGGGCTGTGCATCCTTATTTTCTTTCTTTAAAACTTGTGTAATTGCATGCTTCAGTGAGCAAGAGCAGATTGGAGTGGCTTTTCTTAACTAGTGGTTGCAGCGGCAAAAAGGTATCCATGGGGGTGGCTGTATG
Organism: Arenaria interpres; assembly: GCA_013399435.1. Lineage (NCBI taxonomy): Eukaryota > Metazoa > Chordata > Aves > Charadriiformes > Scolopacidae > Arenaria > Arenaria interpres. Next base: position 66,899 of record VXAK01024512.1, on the reverse strand, counting down.
GATCCATGGAGCAGCCCCCGCTGATAGTCTCATAGGGAGAAACTGCAGGATCCTGGCCTCGGGATTCAAAGCACTAGCCTCAGGGGTTAGAAGGGTAATTTCAAGAGACTAATTGTGGTGAAAAGCACAGTTCACGGTATGACTGTTTCAGTTCTCAAAGAAACTGAATGGGATGGGTAAGTCAGCAGGCAGAATTAGCACCTTCTCTTCCCCTGCTGAAACACATGCTTCAGCCATACAGGGGGGTTTTGCCTGGTGCAAGGGTCTTCGATAGGAGTCTGTCCCACTGCTAACCATTGTGTTATAAAATTATTACCTTCTACTTCAAAGCTGAGAACCGCAAAGGTTAATGAGCTAATTCTCTGGACGCAGTATCTCCATCCCACTCTGCCACACCAGGAAGCTGAGTGTCCTTCACCAGGTTCTTGACTGGAGACGGGAAGTCCTCAACATACATCTGCCACCCAGGGAATCCTATTCCCTTGGCAATGTTTGCAGCAGGCATCACACCAAGAGCACCTTCCTGGTATTTCCAGCTCTTGGGCTGGACACGGCACTGCCAGTTTGACGAGGTCACCTGCAGGGAGCCTTTTGGCTCAAAGATTTGTTACACTGAAGCTGTGTTAGCACTCAGCTAGAAATTTTATTTGGGTTTTGCAAAGATCCACATCTCCTCTTTAGAAGAAAGAAAATGTCAAATAAGTGTTTGCACTGTGCTAGCAGGAGGGTAGGACTGTAGTAAGACTGTGTGGGAGAGCACTGAGGGTGTCATTTAATATTTAGACACCTCGAAGGACTGCATTGGTGGATTCTCCTTTGCCTTACCATTACAGACATATGTCTGGAGTACTGAGGGGTTGTAAGAAATCTTCACAGCACATCTGTAAATAGTAGCTTCAAGTCACAGACATATAGACCATATTTTTAGAGTAAATGTAAATGTATTTCTTATTTTGGTATGGGAGCGTGTCCCTCCCTACAGATCTTTGGGGCTAAAGCCAAACAGATACCCAACAAGTGAAATTAAATAAAAAAATTTTCATTTGTGCACTATGAAGTAAAAGCAAAGAGCCCAGAGTTATGGCAGTTCTGAATACGTACAGGTTAACAAGAGGTAAAACTGAGACCCATTTCAAACACACTTTAAAGTGGGTCTTCAAAGATAACAGCTTGTAATCAATTATCAGCATAGAATGACTGTATCCACCCCACACTACTGTTTTTACCACAAAGTCAAGCAGAAGCATGAAAGCAGCACTCTTCTAATGCCATGTACATCTTTATTCTCCACCCAGGCCAGCAAGGATGGGAAAAGGGAATGCAATTAAAAATAACAATCAGAAAACACACATTATCTTTACTTAAAAAAAACATCCAGACTAGAGCAGCCAGAAATGCACGCAACAATCAGAATAACTGGAACTCGCTGGAGTTTGACAGTGGCACATAAGCAGAAATTACTTGTGAGTTTCTCAAAGCAACAGTAGAACAAGACAAAACCTTGTGCTTTTTTGTATTACAACAAGTGATTATGATTATATATTTTGCAGCAGGCAAACCACTCTGGGGGATAACGGGCAAGAGAGAAAGCTATCCAGAGTTGTTTTGTGAAAAGTTTGAATAAAATTTTTACAAATAGCACCAGAACTAACCCCAAGCTTAAACTAGGTCCCACCAAAATCTATGGCAGAACACCCTGACTTTGGCCGGAGCAGAGGCAAGCTTGGTTAAGTGTACAGAAGTAGAAAACACACGATGGATTGTTCCAGTATTATTCCCAAAAATGTGGCCTCCAAACCCAGAAGCATAGCTGCCATGGTAGAGGGAGGGTAACACGACTTCTCTGACGCTCCTTTGTGTTTACATAGCAGTAAGAGGCACAGATTTGGTTTTGTCTCCACTCTGGCAGGCTGCTTGCAAGCCTGAAAGCAAATCCTGCAGCTCAGCAGACATTTCACAGGGCTGGATTCTGTAATGAGCTAGTATTTATCATTCAAGCCCTCTGTAAGCTGAAGGCTCTTTGTGCTACTGACCCCAGCCTTTCGTCTAGCCTTGAACAGCTGCTGTTTGGCAGTGACAGCTGAATTGGGCTTTCTCCCTCTGCAGCAATGCACACTTGCCAGCCATCCTTCCCCCAAACCCACTTGTGTGCCACATGTTGGGGCCAAGATACACAATCCAATCCTTTCACGCTAGCACTGTCCCTCTAGGCAAAGTGTGAGAACACTTGCCAGCAGGCCTTCCTTCCCATTAATGCTTGTTAAACATCATTTCTTCCCACCCTCCAGCCATGTGGGAGCCTGCAATTTCCATGTGCAGGAGTATTAAGCAGAGTGGGTCACTATAGACTGCCAGCACTGGCATGACTTATCCTCAGCTTCTCTATTAATTCAGAGCTCCCTGATTGAAATAGCATTTCACTGCTTGAAACGCTCCCAGGCGTATGTCAGCCTCTTTGAACCCCACTGAATTACCTGCCATTGCCTCATGGGTTGGGGTCTATTTTTTTTTCACTGTTTTAATTTTTTTTTTACTGCAAGTTGCCTTTAAAGACTTAGCCAATAAAAACCGAAAGCTGTGCATCAGGAAGCAGCAAACACAGCCCAGCTGTACCTGTGCCGAGGGAGCACCTCTGCTTTGTCAGTAAAGCGTGGGGCCAAGCCTGTTCTTGTATTTGGCTTGTACACTATTCACGCTGTTAATCCTCAAGCCAGTGCTACGAGGCTGCTTTGGCTGGACCTCCCAGAAGGGCATGGACCAAGAATGCAGCAGGAACTTTACTTAGTGTCAGATCTAGAGCATCGGATGGACTTATTTATACATCGGCGGCTCCCAGATGTCCTAACCAGGACAGCCAGTCAGTCTACTCTTGACCTCATCCTTGAAATGCAACACGAAGCATAAGGTCCTGTGAAATCCAGCTTCTGAATGCTTCTCTTCACCATCCTAAAGCTAGAGCAGCTGCCCCTCTGGTAGGGAGACTGGGGAAGTGAAACACCTACACAGACATGAGTGGCTGCGCAGCCTGACTGGCTGCACGCTAGGAATTACCTACCTACACGCATGCAAGCGGTGGGCTCCTCTGGGTTGGGGCTGAGCCAGACTTTCTAGCAGCAGCAGCTGAACTAGAGCACTCAGAAAATTAATCATGTTTCAGACACGTAACTTAGTCCCCATTAGAGTCCATTATACCTCTCTTTTATTTTCCTACTGTGCTCCTTAGGCCAAAACCCCAACAGTCAATCCAGAAAAAGAACATTCCTGCTAGTCATTTTTTTTGAAGAGACAGTTAAAGTTTCTCCAGCCTATGGTGGCCACCTCAGCCTGGTCTGGGAGCCCACTAAGATGCCATGCAAAGTCCCAAAAGGAGGGAAACCAATTATGAAAATGAGACATGAGGGGAGGAGGATGTATAATCCATTGCTCTTCCATACATTTAACCAGCAAGCGTGTGTGGGATGCAGATTTCTAGAGCTGAGGCACTAACACAGTTTGCACTGGCATTAACAGACACCGGCTCAGGGTTGCCCTTGTTCTGAAAAGGAAGGGCCAGCAGCAATTCCATAAGAGCAACCTGAAAACCAGAATGACCATTTCAGTGAGACCTTCCCATCCCAAGCACCATCTACTCCACTTCTAAATACAGGTGCTGCTGGTCCACACCTGCGTTGCAGTGCCACACAAACTCATCGCCTTTCCTCAGAGCAGATGTTTCCTCCCTATAATGCAACTGTTTGAACCGCACACCACGCACAACTCCTGTAGCCTATTCCTTCCTAGCAGTGCACCTATCAAAAGATCAAATGGAGCTGTGGCCTAGCACCCGTTTTTGCAGCTACAGTCCCCTGGGGGTGGTTGGTGACCATCAGGTCCCCATGCACCACGTTACTGACCAAGCCCTACTCTTCCAACATGTGATGGGTGCGTTTCAGGTCAGCATGGAGATCACGTGCCTTTGTCGGAGGCTCTGCTGTCCTTTCCCATCGAAAGGCTGGGCACAACTGCTGTAGTGGTCTGTTTTTCAAACTCTGACAGAGTCTACCTGGAGGGTTTGCTGCACTTGTCAAAAAGACTGAAAAAGGACCCTTTCTAGGAAAACTGCGGGAACATCACATTATGCAATTTAGCCTTCACCTCTGAATAATTTCCTAGCTCCTGAAGGTCATCCCCCAAGTAGAGACTTCTTTTCACTGAGTCAACAGGTCACTGTTATGTCCATTCCCTAAAAGTAAAATCTAAGTTTACACAAGTGGACTTTTCAACCCATATCTCTGTCACCTCACAAACAGCCGAAATCCCACAGACCTGGATTTTCTCAACATTCCCAGAAGCTGTAATTAGCTAAAACAGATGACAAATCCTTGGAGAGCCATGCACCTCCCCACCCAGACCACATGAAGCTAGCACACTTGCATTCTGTGACATTTAAAGAGCACTCCCAGCTCAATATTTTATTCATGATGTTTGTGTTTAAATATATATATATATTAAAAAATCATCAGTGTGTTATTTTCTAGATGAAAACCACTCGCACATGACCAAAATAGTCAGCCAGGACAAAGGCTCAGAGTGCTGAGGTCTCAACCCCCTGCGCGGAGCTCTTGCCAGAGAGACTACCTGAGATATTGTCAGAATCTAGCAGCTCAACAATGCTGTAGGGAGAACAATCTTCCAAACCCAGCTTGCTGCAGAGCCAGCCACAGAAGCCCTTTTCCATATCCCTGACAGCATGCCACCAATACCCAAAGGACCATGCTACCTGGGCCACAGCCGAGTACAGGCCCAGAGAAAAAGACACAACCATAATTATAATTGGGTAGAATATAATCAAAAAGGGACAGAAGGTGATTTTGTGCCAGAAGGTCCTCTCTTCATTGTACACCAAGAAGATGTTGTACCATGTAATGGTTCCATAGTAGAATGAAACCACAAAGGACACTACAAAAATGATGGGGAGGCAGATGATGGTCCAGAGGACAATGTGGGGTCCTCTGTCCAGTCCAACATCACATTTCTTCTTCTTCTCAGGTGCATCCTCTTTAGGAGGTTCCTTTGACTTAGCCAGTTCCTGCAGCTCTTTGTCTGTTAGTGTGACATGGATGTCCACCATCTGACCTTTCTTCTTTCCCCTGGTGATTGTTCCAGTCAAGGTGACATATCTGCTGTCTAAAGGCATGTTCCAGACACCTGTGAACACAGATAAACTCATCTACATTAGATATTTTGTGTGAATCCCCAAAGACTCCAAAGACAATTAGATAGTGCATATGGAGTTATAGTTAAATTAAAAAAAAAGATGGAATGCAAGGAGCAATGTAGTAAAAAGATTATCACAGAAGAAAATGGAAGAAGAGCTAATGAGGGAGAAGACAGGAATTCCAGATGGCAGAAATCACAAGGGAGAAGACTCCAGCATCTGCACTTGGGGACCGTATATGAAGGGAAAGTGCTGCAGGAGTATATAGGAAAGAGATGAGGCAGAGTAATTGAATAAAAAACATTATGCCTATTTTCTCTGGTAACCTCATAGATTTATTTCTGAACAGCATGGACACTTTGGGTGAATTAGATATATACAACTAAGACTCTCGTTCTGGAATAAGCACATCCACACTTGAAGTTATACTTGAATACCTAATACTTCACTTTACATTTGCACTGTATCTCAATCCAAATTAAAGTTTAGAAAACCCTTACAAACTCTCATATAATTATATTTGCATTTTAAGGGACCAACAAAGGCACCAAACAAGAAAGTGTTATGGTGTGTGTTAAAGTCACAAACAGATGGCCTTAGTTTCCAAGTGACATTGGTTTAGGACGGCCCCTGCAGTGATACTGGACATAAACTCTTCTCAGGGGCTAAAAAATGCTTCATCCTGGTCTTCATTCTGACTAGCTTGGAAAAAGAACTTCAGAGGCTCTTAACAGGAGGCTGAGTGGTTTGAAGTGGTCCACAAAAATAAGAAGGCAGCAGATAAGCCCTGAGGATAGGGGTTCTGGTGCGGCTGATGGACCAGGAGCATGCATTCACATTTAAGCCCCTCTCAGCCTGCAGTGCTGACTCACAAGAGGATTAGCCATAGGACCTGCTTCCCACACTTCTTCCCTGCAAGGGTATCCAGGACAGACATCAGAAGTGAAAGTGACTCCAAGATGCCCCACGATGACCTTGCCAAATAATCACTCTTTAAGAGGAAGCTGTCCTGAGAATATGCAAACAGAAGGCAACAGCAAATCCCAGATAATGAGTAAAACTCCCTATCACAGGTACAGCCACTAAATCCATCTGCTTCCATCCTTTCACTTAACAAGCAGTTGTTTTAGGCATGGACAGGGGCTTGATCATAGCATCATTGGCTTAAAGCATGCTCAGCGTTTTTCTGGATCAACCTCAACCAGCACATACATTTAAAACTAAGAGTGTGGCAACAACCAACCTCTGCAAAGAACTGCAGGAGACACCCCAAATCAACTTGTAATGCTTTTTATTTCAGGGCGTTTTCATATATGAACTCAAGCTCTCCTTGCCTTAGAGAGGGTTGGTCCCATGGTCACTCCATTTGACCCCAGTGCATGCTGGCATCAAAAAAAGTTCATGGAAAGTGGGTGTTCCCAAGAATACATACCATCTGCCATGGACTGACCCAGGAACTTGGAGCCTTCCTCAGATCTCCTCTCCCCTCCTTCTTCATCCACCTGTTCTTCTTCCACCTTATTCTCATTCTCTGACCGATACACTATTATTGACTCGGGTCGAGACTCTTTTTTCTTCTTTTTCCTCCGGTCCATAGTGGCTTCCCCATCAAAGGTGACAGTGGTTGCCACAGCCCTTCTCAAGGAGCCGTGGTGAGGGCTCTGGCTTCCAGATCTGCTCTCTTTCTGCGTTGTTTCCTCCATCCCACTGTTGCTCTCAAGCACCTCGCTTGGCATCTTGTAGCACTTGTTTCCAATTTAACAGCTCCTGCACTTACAAGTCATTGATAAGACAACAGTCCCATGGGTGCTTTGTTTTAGTAAGGTGTCCCACTGCTGACATCCAAACTATGCACTCCATTCCCAGCCTAAAACAAGAGAGAAGGCTGCAAAAGTGTTTTTTTCTTACCAAGCAGAAAAAATAACCAGAATTTACCTATAAAGAGTTACTTCCAACTGGTTTAAATGTCATCATCTAAAGATCCTTATTACTGTCTTGAACCTCAATTTCATTTCTTGGATACATGTTTTGTAATATCACCTAATCCTAATTCTCAGGTTCCAATTTTAAATATAAGAAACCAAAGCTATTGGAAAAGGAGAGAGTACTAATATTTTGTCCAGGTTTCAATTGGGATACAGTTAATTTCATTTCTAGGGATCACTGTGTTTCAGGTTTGGCATGAAAGGAATGTGTCTTCTGATTTACTGCTCATTGCAAGGATATTATAAAAAGTAATCAAATTATGTCAAAATGAATGATGTTTCAAACCTTACCAATTTAGCATTATGTAATGCTGTCAGACCTTAAAAATATGGTATACCCATTGGATTTAAAGCAAAATTACTATTAAGATGACTTCACTGGGGAGGCAATTTGAAACCACAGCAAAATCTTCCGATTGTGCAGGGAAAACAACCCAAATCTTCAAAAATCTTTGTAACAAATATAAGGGCTCAATTTTTTACTCCTCATTCAAGCAAAATTAACAGCAGTATCAAGTGACACTGTTACCTACAGGAAAGCTGCCTAAGTAAAAAACATATAATTAAAAATGTATTGAGGCAGACAAATCCTCCTCCATGAACATGGAAGACACGGGATTAATGGTTCTCAGATTTCATAACATTTAAGAAACTGACTGTGCCAAGTATTCACAAAGTATTTAGGTACAAATCTGAATACACTGAATAATGTTTTAACAACTCTGAAGAGCGCTGTTGAACATTTACATGAACATTTATGTTTAAAAGAATGCACACGACCAATAGTTAAGCTTCTACCTAGTATCTGAGTCATCTCTTTAACAGGAAACTAAGTTATCATCATTTATAGCCCACGCAATGCTGGGAAATGGTTTTACTTGAACAGATGCTAGAAAAAAGGTTGAGCATTTTTAGGTTTGGCAGTGTGGTCCTGGTCTTCCCACAGACAGAAGATTTTGCTGGTTTGTTTTGAAATTTGTTGCAGAACTTTAAATCAACAATTTATGCCTTGTACACTCACACACGCATACACACATACACACTCCTAAAATTGTATCATTTTAATACCTAAGACTGTGTCCAGTAGGATCTATGTGGTTTTAAAAAAACTCAACAATTCAGATGCTTTTTTTTGCATTATAGAAAAAAAAAATCTTTCCTGGTGATCAGAAGACACATAAAATGGAATTCAAAAAATCAAGTTTTGGCACACCCTGGAAGTTGGACTACTTCTAAATCACTGGGCAGGGAGTATCTCAGCTACCTCTGCAGCATGGCTGGGAACAGACGGTTTAGATTGCCATCTGAGTTTACACCTGCCATGACAAAATATATGCCTAAATTTGCAGACATACTGGAAAAACAGCTCTATAAAACACTACATTTACTGAAAATACTGTCCCCTCACTGCAGTGTCAAGTGTTGCACTTTGGAACTACCCAGAAGCAACTCGGTTTAAATATTCCACTGTTGATGAGGGAAGCAAGAATGAAGAGGGGCAGTGATGATGAACACCTTAGTCCAGTGTACCAAACAAGCGTGGGTCAGTGTGTGGGTTGTCCAAGACCACTGCCCGTGCATTCTCCTCCCATCCCAAAGTCCAAGCCCAACAGAGAATGGAGCAAAAAGAGGAAGGGAGTTTTGCCCATCTCATCACCTCCCTCTCCCCCCCAAAAAACCTGAATCATAAATGTGCTAATGAGAAGTAATTCCTCAATACAGTTCTCGTACCTTGTCTGCCTGCAGAATGTGGCCTTTACATCTGTTTGGAAGCAGCATGTAGATAAGCAGTTTTCCACATACCCTAATATGAAAGATGAATGGGATATGCAAGTAACTTCACACTGAAATCTAATGCTTTGCTTTCTGCCTCCCCCTTTTAACTCCAAAGCAAACCATCCACTGACTTCAAAGATGGCAAGCTTTGGCTCTTAATGTGTTAACTTTGGCAGGACTCTGAGATCTCTTCACATCCATTGGAATTCTCGTAAGCTTTCACTGAATTTCACTGAATTTTTAGAGTTGGAAGGGACCATAGAGATAATCTAGTCCAACTCCCCTGCTGAAGCAGGACTGCTTTCATTCAATGTTTTTAAAAAATGCCTTTATGGGGAAATGAAATGTTTATTCTATGGAATAAACTCACTCTTTGTAGTAAATTCATCCAGGAGGTACAACAGGCTTTAACATTTTTCTCTGAGGATCAACAACAGAACTTCATGATTTGCCTCTATAAAATCCTAAAATCACCTGATTGAGCCTAATGAGCCCCTGAGACAACAGTGAGATTCCCCTCCCAGAGGCGGTGAAAAGAAAGCAGGTGTGGAGTCACAAAGAAGTCAAAAGCATCGCTGCTGGGATGAACTACTAAAAGTCTGAAGACATGGAAGTTGATTTGGGATTAGATTCCCAAATTTCCTGGCTGTAGTCCCATGGTCAATCCCTACTGCTTTGAAAAGGGGACAGCTTGTCAGTAACATTTACAAATAACCCAAAGCTACAAGCAAAGATTTGTGGTCGGGCTTCTTTTTTCTTAGAAGTTTGTCCAGCTGTGACCTTGGTTAAATTCACATTAGATGGTAAGCCAATGTCAGTTTTTGATGTGATGCTAAAGCCTAAAAGACTATGTCAACCTTGACTACGTGAGGAGGAGCAAGGTGATGTTACTTTTGAATCTGGCACAGATAGGATTGCTACTGGAAACCTGCATCCAGTTCTTGTGCTCGCCGGGCAGGCAGGATGCTGGTTAATGACTAGAAAATGCCTATGACATCTGAATTATTTTGCTATGTCTGATGTTCTCGCCCTAACTACAGCAGCTATTGCCACTGTGAGTTACCACCAGGACTAGAAAGAAACACCTCAACAACAGGGTTATCAAGTGGTGGCAGCTCAGTTTCTTCTTCCCTTCCTCCTGAGCTGAGAAGAGGGAGGGAATGGGCAATGGGCGGCAAGCCCCTAAGAAGCACCGTTGCTGTAACAGCATCGAAGCCCTTGGGATAAGGAAGTGAAGAAGACCAGGTTATTCTGTTTAAGGCACAAGGAGGTAAAATCTGATGTCAGCCTGTCTACATCAGAAACAAAAACATGGTAAAGAAGATCCCTCTGATCCAGCAGAGGAGGATACAGTAAGATAAAAAGCTGACAGAAATACAGGGCAGACGTTAGGTAGGTGTTTTAACAAAGTGGGTAGGTGTCACTTGATATACATCATGGAGGGCTGTGGATAGTTGTCCCATCACTGGAAACTTCCAAATCTGGACTGTGTATCTTGGCAGCAGTTTTCCCACCAGTACTTGACCAGAAGAGGTGTTAATGTGGTCTTGTATCAGGGAGCAGTCAGACTGAAAGATCACAAAGATCCCTCCTGATCTTAAGCCTGTTTTCACAGGAGCTGTTTATTCTTTTCTCATCTGTTTCTGCCAATGGAGCAGCTGGGATACCCTCTGCCACCCGGTCCAGACCTTCTGAACACAGCACTTGGAAACACCACTGTCAGCCCCACATCTCGCAGGGATGCTGGGGAATCAAACAGGTCCATGCCCCAGTCCCTTTTTTCCTGGGAATATTTTCTCTGTAGTTTCAAACAAAAAATGGGGTCTTGCAGAAATCACAGTAGTATACACAAAGCTTCTTTTTTCTCTCTTCCTTTTCTTTACGTCCTGTAAGAGCAAGGTCAGCCCTGAGCACTACACAGCAGTCCACAGCACCAACTCTTTCAGCCATAAACCGAGATCTTCACCCCTTGAAAGCCTTGCTGTGGAGCTGAAGCATGACAACTGCCATGCATCTAATATTAGTGATGTCTCCCACGTGGGAGCACAGGGGCAGACAGGAATCTAATAACCGTCCATGGAAGGGAAGGAAAAGAAATGGTCAAATTTCAGAGATAGCAGGGAGCAGTTTATTAGCCAAACAATTTGTTATTAATCTCCGTGTGAAAACAGATGGAGAACCCTGGGGAGGCGGCTCTGCAAAAACACTCTGTAGAGGAATTTTTAGAAGCACAGTCTTCTGTTACTATGCAAGGAAGGTACTGCTGCTTACGCTTCCCATGACAGTATTAGTCTTTGACACACAAAGCAGAAGCCTAAAAGCTTGGCCTTGCACCATTTAGGTCAAAGGAAGTTTTTTCCATTGGTTTTCAGGGCTTGATCCTGCTGCTAACAGAAGAGAAATTATCCAGTTTGAATGCAGACAGGAAGGAAGGGCCTTCCCGTAAGCTAATAAAATACTTGTGCTACAGCACAAGTAACCTTTTTATGACTGCTCAGAGCAGACATGAGAGGAAAAAATGTAGGCGGTGAGCAGTGAGGAGCATCAATTTTTATTTTTATAGTCACATAAAATGTACAACACATAAGAAGAACTGGCACTGTGTCTTCACTCACATCATGCAGAGGGTATCTGCAGAAACAAAAAGCAACCTGTGCTTTAGAAGCACTGTGAGTTACCCCAGATAAGGAAGAGATAAGGGGAAATTTACCCCAGAGACCTACCTTGAGACAGAGCTCCCCAGCCATGGATCCTCCTTTTTACTCCACAGCCTCCCCATCCCCAACCCCTTCTGCACCCAGCCCCATCTTGATTTTGTGCATGTGTATGTGTGTATTTCTGAGGATGTATGTTACCCAAAGGATTATTTGCAATCCATAGTATTTTTAAAGGAGGTATCTGCTGATAGATTGTACACATGAAAAATACATGGTAACAGATGCATCCAGCTGTTCAGGACAGATCTGTCTATCACCAGTCAATCATGTTATGACAAAATGCACTGGTTGACCGCAGGACACACAGCCCCAGGCTCTACAAAAACATGTGGCAAGACCTATATAAGAAAGCACATTTAATTCAGACCTTATGGTGGGAGAGAGATAAACAGTAGGGCTTCCTCAACAGCTTTGGACCTGTTTTAAATACCTAAATGACTCCACATGATCTTTCACATGTGCATTCTCACCATACCCTGCTGAAACAGAGGACAACGTCTGTCTCCATTTCATGGTGAAATTGCTCAAATTAGATTACACAGTTACTTCAATCTAGCAAATACTCAAGGCTGTGATGAATGACAGTTTAGAAGGTAAGGCAAGAACAGCCCCTCCCTACCAGTACTAGCATCTGTGCAGCTTGTGGTGAGCTTGACAGGGGGATTTATCTCACTGAAAATAACCCTTTCGCATTTTAAAATAAAATAAAATTTTATGTTCAGACAGACAGATTCCCTCATCAGGTTCACCATGCAGCCACCCCCAGAGGAAAGAATATCTAAGGAAGTGCAGAAAAACTACCCCTTATGGCAGTGGCGCATTGTGAGACTGCATTAAGTGTCTGCGTAACAATAGCAAGAGGCACAAAGAGAAACATCTGCCTACGCCATCCCAGCAAGGCAGGAGAAAGCAAACAGCAAAGCTCACAGATCACACCCGTCTTTCCCTCCCTGCTTAATCCACAAACTTCAAAATACTTTCATTTCTTGGAGAGAGAGACAAGAAAAACGACCACGTTCTGGGTGTGCATCTGAGCAGGAGCACATCTCAAGCTGAACTGCTGAAAGCAAAAGGTGGCACTGAGCACCAGAGCAGAGGGGATAACACAGTAAGATGACTCATGCCACCAAAAACTTTATGGGTGTTTGCTGATGCCATTGCACTATGCCTTCCCCTTAGGAGCAGGGCGTGCTAAAAGCTCAAGCTAAAAGTGAAGGGAAGAGAGGTCAAGTGACAGAATCTCTGCAGGCAAGCACAGCCAGACCCATGTTTGCCTAGTCCTTCCAATTTATCAGTGGCACATGGTTCCTACCTGTCCTGCCCTACACTGATGAACAGCTTCTGGACCAATCTGGACCATCACGACCGTGACCTGCATTGGCCAGCATGGGTTGACCACCACTGAAGCTGCAGCTGCAGCAAGAGTATACTTGCTTCCCAGTGGATTAGGTAAGGGCTCGCTGGCTCCAGTGCCATGCTGGGCAGCTCAGGTCCCTCGCTCTCCCTGCCATTCTGTGAGACACCCAAATGCTTGCTGAAAGTATTCTATGGCTACAGCCAAAACAACAAAAAAAGTAGTGGAGGGAGGCATTGCAAAGTATCACTAAATTGTTTCTGGATGACATTTTCAAAGGATTTTTTTAAAAGTCAAGGCCATTTTACAGAGTATCTGTTCTATGAATCATTTCTTTTTATTTTCCTCTGCTGTTCCATAACTTTTCCAAATGTCACAGAATAACAACTGCTGTGTAGATCAGTATTGCTAAAGGCTGGAAAACAGCATACAAGAACAGCTGCATGTTTTTGTTTTATTTTATATTAAATGAAATGCCTAATCAGTTTTCTTGCATATCAACTTTTTCAAAATCCCTGAACTGTACTAGTCTAGCTTTTTTTAGAGCAAAAGCCTGAAATGCTATCTCTCCCTTGTCTCTCCACTTCTTTGTCCAGGCTGCTAGAAAAAAGAGAAATTGTGACAAAGGACTCAAAGCTTCCCACTGCCTCCACAGAGACGAGATCTGTTTCTTATGTTTATTATACTATGCTAAAAATGTAAATGAATGGCACGTGCACATTAGCCTTTAAAGAGAACCAAGGCCTTAAAAGGAGAATGACTTGGAAATGAAGGTTGGTTTGAAATCTTCAAAGCAAACCAAGTGGTTTACCTAGGAATCTTGAATAAACTCAACAGAAGTCCCCAAATCTTGTAGGAAAAAAATCTCAACAATAAAGTGAGGACACACTCTCTCTGTTCCCCGGCTCTACCCCTCACTTACGCATTTGCCAAAGCAGCCCATCCTGCACCTTGAAACAGCACATGCCCATTGTAATTCCTACCCCATCCACCGGGTCACTGCTGGATTACAAAGAACCACAGGAACAGCTGAACCAAGCGGGTCCCACCAACTCGAGCACAGCAACCTGCTTCCACAGCAGTGCCCTCAGGCAGAGACCAGGAGTAGCATCTGTTTTTATTGGTATAATACCTGATCCATCCTCAGTTTGAAGCCTTTATATTAAACAGGATTGGAAGATGCGCTAGGAGCTTGCTCCACACATCAAACTGGTGGTGTGCTTCCCCTAAGCAGCCAAGCAGATGCCTAGAAAAAAAGTAACAATGGAGCAAGCATGTAGTACATGAAAACAAGACTTTTCCTTAGAAAAGTCACCTCCCTTTCCAGAGTGCAGATAAAACATCATCTACACAGTGTATACCCACACAGCTATGCAAGTAAGAAATACTGGGTGTTGCTGTGTCTGAAGATCATGGAGCCATGAAACACCAGTGGCGGGTGTGAAGCGCTCGTGCTAACTCAAGACAACACAGTCCTTGCTAGCCAGAGACCTGGCTGGTGGGTGGTTATTTGAGTGAACAACTGTAAGACCTCCATTTCTTTTCCTTAGGAAATCATGCAGTGCTCTCACCAGGATGTTTTAATGCATGCCAGGCTCTTTACAATAACTAAAAACTAGGACCTGTGTTAGCACCTCAGTTTTTTTTTCCTTCCCTTCCTACTCAGAAGATCCCTGACCATCTTGGTCTCCTCTCCTTTCCTGCCCTGCTCTGTGCTGGCAAGATCAGAAAACACAGTCAATTGTAAATCCAGTCTGGAAAGGATTATCTGAAAAATACCAACACCAAACTACATCCTGTGGTTTTAATTTGGGCAAGATATTTGGGGGCTTCAGATCAGAGCTTTCTCGAGTTACACCAGCCCAGGTGTTACTGAAGAACCAAACTGCACAGATAGAGAACTGGAAGATTCCCCTAGGAGTGATTCAGGATTGCTTAATGCATTGCACAGTAAATATAATCTAAGATATTTAGACAGTATCTCCAGCAACAGGAATTAGTTGGCTCAGGGGACTCTCGATTGGATACAAGTGCAGATACAGATCCACAGTGCCAGAATATTAACAATGCAGCATTTTCAATTGCAGACAAGTCAATGCTTCAATATTATTAGTATGGTATTAGCAGGGTACATGATTATTTCAAAAATTTGGCTACATACCAGTTTCAAACTGATGCTGATATTCTACATCTTGCGCCACTGCGAACTCTACTTTGAGTCGGGCGTCGGTCTTCGGTATCTCCTGTATTTTTTTTAATCACTGGAATGAAATTCCAAGGGATAATGATGAAAGGTTGTAAAATCCTGATTATCTCCTAATTAGACCGAAATTCCCTAAGATACCACTGAGAGCAAAGTACCTTTCCAGAGGGGAAGTCCCTAAAGAGATGAATCAACCAGAGAGCTGACCACCAGCTGGGGCTGAGCAGGAGGCATTCTGACATGGAAACCAGAAGCCATGAAACAGAAAGGCTCTTGCCTCCTGGTGAAGATGATGAAAGGAAAAACAGCCACAGGAGAGAACGCACAGTCAGGAGGTGAAAGTAGCAGGGATTTCCAAAGAGGCCTTTTGCGTAATCCCATAGAAAGGTCTAGAGAGGTAAGAAAACAAAAACTCATGCCAGTTTTCATTTGTTTTTTGCTCAATCCAGGCATTTCTTGTAATAGGTTTTTGGGGGAAGAAATTATTGTTGTTACATTTTGTGCAATTCAGTATCCCAGGACAAGAAAGATATGAACCTGGTGCATTCATAATAGCAAGGTTCTGGGAAGGCAAAGGCGGCTGCAGTGCAGGCCTGATTTTTTTCTGAAGTCTAACTAGCAGAAACCCTCTGTCAGAAATCGTGTTTGACCTTAAAGTTTTATTTCTGGCACTGAGATGCATTTCATTAAATCTCCTCTGCTCTCGCCTCCTTGTGAGACTGCTGGTCCCAGGGATACCTCTCCCAGGTTTTTGATCCTGCAGAGGTTTCTCTCTTGTTTGGAGCCATCTGTTTTCTCACATCAGGTCGGTATTTAACAACTCTGAGACCTTCCTCCTTGCCAACATGGATTACGAGCTATGGAAGGGCACAGCTCCCCTGACGGACAGCAGGCTATAAGGAATTATTTAGGCACTACATACCACTGCCAGGATTTTTAAAGCATGGCAGTGTACTGGACTGGCAGATGTCATCAGCTGAATAGCTGAGCCATAGGCTGGCAAAGCACAAAATCAGCTTTTGACAAAAGTAGCCTTTTCTGTGAAAACGCAGAGTTTCCTATTCATCTTAACAAATTGAAGTAGTTCATTCAAAGCCAAAACACAATCTGGGAGCTGTAAAAACAGGAAATCTAGTTTTTTCCTCTTCAATCTATAAATGAAAAAGTAGATGTTGAAGAATGACACGTGCTAATCCCACAACTCTGAAGAAGCTGACAACTGAAAAAAAAAAACTACTGATGAATTCTTTTTCCTAAATGTGTCATTTTGATTTTTGAATGGTTAATGTTTTAAGTGACAGATATACCAAGGAAAAAAAAGATTGTTTTAAACTTCAAAAATAAAAATGAAGACTCTGAGGCTTTAAATGCAGATTTATTTTCACTCAAATGCAAGCTGAAAAAATAAGTAAATAAAAAAATCAGCTGTCTAATCAGACACGATTCCTAACACATAAAAATTAAGAATCTGAACATTAAGTTTATAGAATAACATAAATATGGAAGAAGACCCTTCTGCTTACTGCCTTTACCGCTGTGGCTGCATGTAGTGACAGACCAACATGTTTTAATGCTACCAATAAAAGGAAATGAACATTCCTTTGCGAATAAGAAAGTGCAAGCCTAGGAGATTAAAATTGATTTCAGTTAATAAGATTTTCTTCTTTTCAGTTTAAATAATTTTGAATTTCAAACACTGGAGTAAAATCGATTCACACAAAGGTACACTTTGAAACCTTGTTACAAAGACAATGTACACAACAGTGAATAGAAGCCGCTGCCTTGCTGAAAACATCTGTGAGCGGTGCTTATCTCGGCTCTGCTCTTTGTGGATAGGTTTTGTACAAGAAGGAGCTCCCCTACATTGAATGCCAAGGAATGGATATCCCCTTTTCTCGCTTCCTTACTCTCCAGTCTTTGTGCCTTTCCCCTTTCTCCCCCCACCCATCAGTCATAGAACCTTAACTCATGTGTTCAGCCCCTTATTTATGGCAGTTCAATGGCTATTGAGAAATACCAAAAAACAAGCACTTTATCGTGACAGGGAAGAAAAACCATTTGATAGCGCTCTCTGGGAAGAACACTGAAATCAAGGAAGTCATATGAGCAGAGAGGCCCACTGGATTGTCCTTGGTGGCCTGAGGCTCAGTCAGGATGGCAGACAGGTTGGAATACGAAGATCTAGTTCACTAGCACAGATGAGTGCTTCTCCCTGGGATTAATTAATGATTGCTCTGATACAGCCTGCCTAAGATATTTAGGGCAGCCAGAGACAGTTAATGGGGATCTGTAGCGTCTCCAGATTGTGGAAGGTAATTAAAAGGAGAAAAAGAATATTCTTGCAGTGTCACCCACAGCACTTCACGTTTCGTGTCTAGAAAGTAATATCATGCTTTAAAAGATTAGAGTATTCTGCAAACATCAACCCACCTGGAAGGCAACTTTGTCTAACAGTTGCCTCACCAGCCTAAGCCACCATGCAGAAATCCATTTCTGTCTTGTCACCCATTGCTGAATGAGTCTGGACACACCGTTAACTTCTCCATGCCTCTCCTTCCCTACACTTAAAAGGAGGGCATACAGCTTCCTTTGAAACACACCGTACTTGAGAGTAAAGATGTTATCCTCCATTTTTCTCTGATTTAAAGTATAAAACCTTATAACGCGTTTTGGAAAAAGTAAATAAATCCATTTAACAAATGAGAAAACCAAAACAGGGTCATCGATTCTCCCACTTTACTTGTATGTCTCTTTTTAAAAAATTTTCTCCCTCTCTTCTCACATTAGCCATCTCCCCTAAAGCAAAAACAACCGAACCAAAACTGAGATATACTTTTAAGCATCTCTTCTATTGAAAAGGACAGAGGAGACGCCTGGAAAGATGTGGAACATGCACACACATGCTCCTGGGCACATCAGCGCTGGTTAAAATCACCTGCAGCAGACAAAGATGCTCTGTCACTTCACTGTGGGACAGAAAGGAGAATAACGTTGGCTGCCCTCTGCGCCAACCAAATAATTAATACTGAGCTTACGGAGGGCGAATTTAAGTGAAAAAGCCCCACCACGAAGGCATTTTAGCACAAAATGGCTATGTCAGGGAGATGGTAAATGGTTATCACCTCAGCCTTCGTGGCCTCTTCCCGACAAAGTCCACGCCTGGAGAGAGGACTCTCCGTCGGCGGGTCCCTGGCAGGAGAAGCCCAGCAGCTTTCTCTGCTCCTGGTGACACCTCCAGCGCATCACACGGGCTTCCCCTGGCTGGGGCTCCGCTCCCCGCGCTCCTGAGGGCGCCTTCCCTGCGGAAGGTGACCCGAAACGCTACAGAAAAATACTACCCCCTACCCCCCCCCCCGCAACATCTCTTTTTAAAGCAGCCGAGGCGGCAGATGGGGGTTAGGTGGGTTTGGTGCCAGGCTCCCGCAGGGAGAGGCCACCCCGAGGCACCGATCCCTCCTCCTCCTCTTCCCAGGCGCTCAACCTGCGGCCACCGGTCCCCTCCACCGCGGGGCTGTCCTCTTACCCCCGGGCCTTACCCACCGGTGGGTAACCGCCCCCCTCCCACCACCTTACCTG
>VXAK01024512.1:24607-47868 GCA_013399435.1 Arenaria interpres | reverse complement strand
AGGGGGAGCGGGGCGGGGCCGGGCCGGGCGTGAGGTGAAGGCGGGGGCTGGAGTCTGAGGGGCCGGGTCAGGGAGCGCTGAGGTTGCGGCGCGTTGCGGGAGCGGGGCTGTGAGGACGTGAGTGAGGGGGACGTTGTGACAGGAGTCGGGGGGTAGCGGGGAGAACGGCGTGAGGCTGACGTTCCGTTTGACCCGGTGGCGCTTAAAAGATGCGCTATTTTAAATACAGCGGTCAAAGGGAAGTTTTATTAAACCCGGGCCCTTTCTCTCACGCTGCCTCTGAAGTAAGTTCTGGTGGTCGAACTGAGTCGCAGGGCAGCGTGGTTTGGAGCCGTTGTCCCCACGGGGAGCTGAGGGAAATGGTGCTTCTCTCTCGCCGCTTGTGACAGGAACGTCCTGAAGTTGAAAGCGTTCCTTCAGCCTCCGCTCTGTGGGATTTCTTTCTGTGCTGATTACAGAGAAATGGTAGAATCCGGAGTGAAAGGCAGCCTCCTGAGCCGCCCACCTTGCGGCACCTTTTCGGCAGGTTTCAACATTAGCGCTAGGGATCATCGGCGTCGGACTGGTTTCGGATAATGTTTGTTATCGTGGTTGGATTTGCCGTTTTCAAAATACCGGCGCTGGCATTAAGCCTCTGGGCACCACACTCCCCCGGTTCGCGCTGTTGCGATGTGCGCCCTGCGATGTTTCACGGCAGAGCGAAAGGCTTGCTTTGTTAAGACCGTGTGCTGGGAGATATCTCTGCCTCTCCTGGCCTTTGTCCCCAGCTCCCCACTTGCTCTGTGGAGCTGAAGTAGGGGCCAGTTCTGCTGCCTTTGCATTACTGGGGAAGAAAGCTTTTTTTCTTTTTTTAAGGTGTCCTCACATGCTGCCTTAAAGAGGTGCTTTTTAGGCACCATCACACTGTTGATTCATGATGTTACCCAGTTAACTTAAAATTGTACTTAATTTAATCTGCATTATTTTTCTCAAGCAAAATACAAATAACAAAAGTGTGTGTCCATAACCTCCTAAATCGAAAACAAGGCTGCACATTTCTGCAAAGCATGTGAGAAAACGAAGAAAGAGCTGTGACTTAAGTCTGTCTGAGTAACGTTACTTACCTGCAGACTCACTGGGCTACTCCTAAGGAGAACGTGACCAGGAACTATTTCCATGCATACATTGCACTTTAAGCTGTATTTTTTTTGGAGCGGGGCTGACTGGACAGAGAATGTCTGTAGGGGCAGTGACAGATAATGCCAGTCATGATGTACGTTGTTTTTATAACCAGTGCCCTTTGAAGCCCTCTGGACAGATTTAAACCTTTCATCTGGAAACTTGTGCCCTTTTCCCTCTGACCCTCTCAGGAAATGGTCTAGTCTTTCTTTGTGAAGAAAAATAAGTGAAGTAGTGTCAGCTTGTACAGTACAGCTTGTTCCTCCATGAGTTAGAATCTCCCCCTCCCCTAATTAATGTATTTAGCAAAAATATAGTCTTTTAGTGGACCTTATTCTATATCAGTTTGTGTATTAATAAGCACTTAAGTTGCCCAGAGAGGTGGTGGAGTCTCCATCTCTGGAGACATTCAAAACCCGCCTGGACGCTGTCCTGTGCAACCTGCTGTAGGTGAACCTGCTCTGGCACGGAGGTTGGACTAGATGATCTCCAGAGGTCCCTTCCAAGCCCTACCATTCTGTGATAAATATAACCATGCTACTGTAATTTAATATTTTGTATTAATAATTGTGTGTGCAATTTTATGAACTCTGCATTAGTCAAGTGGTTGTCCAAGTGACTAGAGGTCTTAATTTAAAAAATCAGGAGATCTCAGAGACTGATATAGTCACATGTCTTGTTTTAAGATGGCCACTGATTGAAGGTGAAATTCCCATTTCTAGAGAGATGTAGTTGCAGCACTTCCTTCTGGAAGAATTCAACTCCTCTATTTTATTTTCTTTTTTTTTTTTTTTTAGTTTTATGTATAGTTTCACAAGGCAGTCTGTACCAAATGAACAGCTTGCTGCTCTTTACTCCCACTAGTTATTTTGAGTTGATTTTGGTGTTTGTTTGATCACATGAGAGGCCAAATTCCACTCAGTAAAATAGCAACAAAGAAAAAAAAAAAAACAACAACCTGGCAAGATGTTAACTTTTCCTGTTTTTGCTGGATGAGGGTCTTGAATTGGTTTATGTTAAAGCAGATGAGCCACAGAACAGGTATGAGGAAGGGATGGCTTCTGCTCGAATGCTGAGATTATGGAAGGGAGGAACTGGGAGCAAGACCTCCTCACTTGCTTAGGAGTGGAAGCTACTAATTTGCTTATCCATAATATGAAAATGCATGCCTACTGGATTTGCACTAGGAATTAATTTGGTGTGGTCTGTTTTAGTCTATGTAGTAGCAATTGCTGAAGCCTTAAAGCTGTCCTGAGTCCACTGGTGTGACAGAAAAAACTAGACTGGTTGTACTGTGAGTGCTTGCCATAAATTTGGCACCTGCTTTGTTTTTTTCTGTAGAACAAGTCCTTCCAGCTCCAAATGCTGAAAAAAACCCCACCCCAAACCCAGAAGGTTCGAGTTCCCCCCCATTTTTTTCCTCTTTTCTGAGCTAGGATTCTACAGCTTGTGGCAGTGCCACAGGGAAGCCTCTGTTCCTGCTGTCTGTAGTCTGCAGATAGGAATTAATCTCGTGAGGTTATTATTCTTTCCTTCAGACTCTGTAGGGTTAAAAAGCAGAGCATTACATTTGCTCACCACTAGTCAAAATTACAGCCAGGCATACAGTAAGATTATGTTTGTGGTTTTAGAAGCAAGCGTTTTTTTGTAATCAAGACCTGCTGAAATATCTCTAAATCACGTAATTGATAAATGAGGCAGCTGTGAGCAGAGGCAGCGAAAGTGATGTCTGAAAGCTACTTTGCTGACTCTGCAACTCACAGTCTATCTTCCCTTCTGCAGGAAGGAGAGGGAACCTTGTGGGTGGTTTTTTTGATTGCTCTTTTCCTGGCACAGTGGGATCTTGTTGCTAAGAAGCATCTGACATCAGTCATTTCTCTCTCTTGCAAGAAATTCAACACTGTATCTTCTAGTGAGTGATTAATAAACGCATATCCTACGAGATATCTCTATGATGTTATTAAAAAAACTAGCATAACTGTAATGTTAACTATGTTAGCTGAGGAATGTTTCATTTTGTCTCTACAGGTTGCAATGTTGTTATTGCCTCTCGTAAATTTGACCGATTAAAAGCTGCTGCAGAAGAACTGAATAATGCATTTTCTTCCATGAGTCCTGCCAAAGTGACTCCCATACAGTGTAATATTCGCAACGAAGATGAGGTAAAGACTAGTGATGTTGTTCTGAGGCTTAACATGTCAAAAGCATATTGTGTATGTAAATTCTCAGGTCTCCAAAGGTCTTCTCTCCTTTCTCAAAAGTGGCTTAGATCAAGGGGACAGGTGCACTAAAGCACTGTTAAATTTATCTAGTTAAAAATGTGCTTTCCGAGGGAAGACCATTTGTTAGACACGTAAGCAAGAAACCATTTGTACTTGCAAATAGTTTTCTGACCATGCAAAACTATTTCAGATATCTCTGGGAGAAAGAGGCCTTGGAACTGGCATGTTCTACAGCTGAACAGGAAGCCCGCTTAGCATGGTTCTGTGTCACGTTTCTGTGACGGCAGTTAACTTGTGAAGATGGAGACTTTGGAATAGTTCCTTCAAACAGGAAGTCATAGCATGGAATCTCAACACTTGCGTTGTTGGTGTTGCTTGTATTAAAGCAAAAAAAAACCCACCGATATTATTATTTTTAGCCATGTTTCAAATTTTGATTACAATTTGAGCTCAGCCTCATTACAAGCTCTATTACTATCCCAGTTGAGTTTTTTCTTTTTTCTTCATATTACAGAAAATGGAAGATCAAGAGCAAAAGTATTTAATCCAGTTTCTTCAGAAGTCTGCATTCACATCCTAACTTTTAATCTCTGTAATTAAAGATTTAAAAGTCCAGCATCAGGTTGGACTTTTAACATACTGAAGAGAGCTAGAAAATATTCTGGTAACCACTAATTGCTACTTTTTTCTTAACCTCTCAAAGTCTCTGTTAAATTCTAGCATAACTTAAAGGAATATTAATGACCTTCAGTAGCTATGTAGATTCTGGAAATATCCAAATATACAACCATAAAGCAAATAAAAAGTACAATTCTTCCCTCATGGAGCAGCTCGTGCCATAAAATATTTATAGTGATAGACTTAGACTTTCTCTCCTGGAGGATACAAACCCTGGGGCTGTGCAGTGTGTCACTTCACCTACCAGTGAATTTTAGGTTTGTATTTACTAGTATCAGCAGTGTGATATAATAGGTTATGACAGATGTCAGAGGGCAACTTACATCATTAAAGCTACAGGAAAGAAAAGAGGTAAAGAGAGAGAAAAGGCTTAAGCCTTCTTTCACATCACTGTTCCTGCAGAAAATACTCTGGCATGCCTAATAACCTTCTGCAGGTGAATCTTATTTCTGTGTCAGTTTGAAAATGATTTAGTGGGAACTGCAGTGTCGTTTGAGATGGTAGAGGGCTTGGATGGTGAAAAGAGGCAATCTCCACTAAACAGACTGCCATTCCTCCTTTGTTTCCTATGTATTAGGTGTGGCTAAATATGTATTTGACGAAACAGTCTCAGATGGCTTTAGAAACTTAAAGGTGCTTTTAAAGCCTTTTCTATAGTGCTGTGTGAAGTGTTTATGCATTATTCTGTGTTAGTGGTAGCCGTGCTGATGCTTGGAGAAACTTCTGACTTTGTTATTACCCTGCAGCTTCATCATGGAGTTGTCTCATTTCCAGTTTAGTTTTAAGCTCTACTCAGACACACCAGAGCTTTCTTAGAACTTTTCACGTGATATTGGAGAAGCCTCTATCATGTATCTTCTGCCACTGGAAGTTCTTATAAACCATGGTCATTTCATATCCGTATCTATTGAAGAGAGGGTTCAGAGGGATACGGTAGATTAAACTTCAGCCTTGAATTTTTCAGGCATTGACTCAGTCTTACAGTTTGGCTCACTTAGTTCTCCAGCTGCTCTTACTTCTTTCAGTTGAAATCGTATTTAGAAAAAAGTCATTATGAAAATTTCGTGAGCCTTTTGTGGAAGTTTTGAATAAGAAGTGTAACGGCTGAGAGAACTTAAGTGTACTCACTAAACAAATATTTATCCATTCCAGATGCCCATCTCCAAGACCAGATATTTTTACTGGTTAGAGACATCCTGTGATTTTTGTTCTTTAGCTTGTTTTTGTTGCTCTGTCCTCCTCCATTAGTTCCTTAATGCTGAGATTCTCAAAGATTTTGCTAAATCTTTGCCACTTGTTACTTGATTTCTAAAATTACTATTGGATCAGAAATGTGTGGATCACATTTTCAGCTTTTAAATTTGTAGTGAGGATAGCACTTCCTTATGCTTAGGTGCTTAGTGTTTGTAAGTTGAAGCTAGATAAACCCAAATTAACAATGGGTAACTTACACTGCTAAAAACTGTCAGAACTTAGAACCGGGGATGTGGCAGATTTTCCACAACCCACTGCAAGAGTGAATGCTTTTTTCTAGTTTGCACTTGATTACCTTTTGGAGACTAGAGGAAAAGTACCTTTTGGGCTTTTATTTCTATACAAAGAGCATTGTACATCCCACTTTCAAAACCTATTCCATTCTTAACCTAGAATTTAGTGTCTGGGACTTGGAAGTCTTAGGAACAGGGGTCAGTAAAAGATATAGTGAAGGATTTTTCTAGCCTGTGAGGTAAGTCTTGAATAGAGGCAACACAGCAATATAACTCACTTGAGCATTTTCAGAAATACGGAAGTAGCTTCTGTTTACAGTTGAAGATGGGGTGAGAGGGCATTTAAACTTTTGGCTTCCATCCCAAAACCCTTGTACAACTGCATTGGCTCTGTATGCTACTCATTAATAGCTCTACAACTCATTGCTTCCAGCTTAGTATGAGTGAAAAAGTATTTACCTCAGAGATTCACAGAAGCACACTGTTGAGAGGACAGCCTCAACAAGTATTCCCTGTGAGTCATCACATCATCTTTCTCAGCTCTTATACCAGGTACCAAAGAATGCGTGAAGGAGAAAGACCTCATAAATATTTCAACAAGGGAAAAAACTTAGGAGTTCAAGCCTCCTTAGATGTCGGAACTGATCCATCACAAGCTACAAAGCCCAGGAAGCTTCCTGAAGAACTACATAATTCATTTAGTGCATCCTTCTCTTTGACATCTCACTGCAACCTTTCTAAGAATAAATCTTTCTCTTAAAGGAAACCACCGTGATCACCTGTAGGAACAAGCCATCTGTTCTTACTGTAACATGCATTTTTTGGTTGGTTTTTTTTTTTTTAGCCCTTCATCCCCATCAGTTTTTCTCCATTTCTCTAAAGGCCCCCTATGAATTTTGTCCTGGTTTTAATTTTGTAATCAGGCAAACTGGAAGGAGGGACCTTGAATAAAGGAGATCCAAGAAAGATGAAAGTGCTTTCAGAATTGCCAGATGATTATTTTTTTTGCATCCTATTGCAAATCTTAAAGTAACTGACCTGCTTTGAAGATGACATAGCTCATTCTTCTTGTGTGCCCTAGTTTGGATTTGTGAAATTCAAGCATTAGAAGATTCATCTCTCATAATATAGTGCAATATGTCTGTTACAGCTCTTTCTGGCTTAAGAAGAGTCAAAGAAGATGCAGTGAATTAATTGCTACAGGAGCTTGATGACAGATACCATGGGAATAGCTTAACGAATTCACATTTTTAAGTCTATTAATCTTCATCCTCAGAGGCCCTCTTGCTTTCTAGAAAAGCTTACTTTTCATTTAACGTGCAAGAAATAATCTTGCTTGATGGAGGATTTTCAACCACTGTGTAAGCTGTCAGGCTTATTTCTGTCACGAGTTTGCTGCTGCTGCTTTTGGCTAGTTTTCCATTGAGTGTTTTGTGAAGGGTAGCAAACCTGGTTTTGTTTTTAAAGATGGAACAGTAGAGGGTTTTGGGATGCCTGTAAGAGAAGGCAGGGTTTCTATGGTCTGTCTTTGTGGGGCCTTATCCTGAAGCAGTGATTGTACACCTGTGCTGTATCCTGTGATCTGGGGAGTATGTAGTGATCAATATTGCTTCTTAGCAATTATGAACCTGAAGTGTTTTAATTATTTGGATATTTTCTATCACTGCCCACATAATGTGTTGAATATAACAAGAGCAGGTCAGTTTGCTCTTTCTGAGATGCAGGTGAGACAGCTCTGTGTGTGTGTGTCTTTTCAAACCAAGCTCTTTTTCCAAAATCCAAGGATCTAATTAATTAATTTCAGTGCCTCAGTATAATGGTGGACAGAGTGGAGGAGAGAAACCCAATCCTTTTTCTATTATGAAAAGAACTTTTTTTTTCATCTGTAGATGTTGGGAATGGGAAGCATGTGTTTGTATGTCTTAAATGTTGAGCCACAGCAAATCTGTTGATGGGGGAAAGAAAGACGTGAGGAACTTTTTACCCTTGTAAAGCCTTTGTGCTACATGCTGTGGACAAACATTTCTTAAACTGGTATCTAGATAAGTAGAAAACATATCTAGGTAAGTGGAAGATAAAAATTTGTCTTTCTAGTAGGCCACTGCTCTTCTTGAAACCAGCAATTCAGAATTCTGTGCAGTGTCCCCTTTCCATACTTGAGCTCCAGCAACAAGTGCTGCTGGACCAGATACTGAGGGTAAAACCTGTCACTTGAGTGTCTGACAAACAAGAGTCCTTCAGACAGACTTAATACACTAATACTTGGCACTAACCTTGTGTCTGAGATTACTAGTAGCTTTTCTTTTCCAATAAACTTTATAGCTTAGTATAGTCTCAATTGGTTTATAAATACTTACCACCTGTCTGTGTGAAGCCTGTAGTGGAGGAGTGTGGCTTGGTGGGGAGCTGTGGATAAGAGATTCTTGTTGTTGTACTATAAAATAACACAGCAATGATACAAAGTAAAAATAACCTGTTATCACTGTGTAAGAATGCCTAATAGTTCTAGCCCCCCCAATGGCAAATCTCTAACTCTCTGCAGTGGGTAGTTTGCCTATTGAGTTTTACTCAAATTCAAGGTGACCTGTGAATGCATGTGGACGTTTGTCCCTTTTCTGTGTCAGGAAGTACCATCATCTCAGTTACCTTTGAAACTGTGCTACTGCATAATACAAAAATGTCAGTGACCCAAAAAGGGTCCTTATTGAAGAGCTCCAGTCTTCTGGTTATGTCTATAGTGCCTGATTTTGTTCTTTTCAGTCTTTTTCAGAAGAACATCCTAAACTGCTAACTATGGCTTCTGCAGTTTTGTTTTGCTTCCAGAGACGATCTTTAGTAGCTTTTTTGTTAAGTTCTTTCTGTAGGGATTTTGAATATTTAGGAAGAGAAAGGAATCTTATTTAGGTCTCACTGTCCTTTAAATGTGTTCTACCAGATCCTCTTTCCCACTGTGCTGGTGGCTGCTGTCACCATGTTTACTACAATTGGGAGAGGCACTGCAAGGATGCTTTCTTTACACTACAGAAGACATCGTGAAGATTCCTATAGTTGGAGCCATCTGAGCTGTCACTGGAGAGCTTGCCAGCCTTTGCTGGCTTTTGGAAAGCAGAACTGACATGTGTTTATGGGTTGTTTTTTTATTGGCCTAAGAATATGGTGCAACAAACAAGAACAACAACAGAGTTTCTTAAGATATAACATGAACCATTTTGAATTTGTATGTCACAGCAGGTTTTGTCCCCCTGTTGATATCTTTCTTGTAATGTCTCAGTAGATTTTTCTTCTGTTTTTTTTTTTTTTTTTAAGATTCTTAGCATTCCCTTTTCTTTGTCTCCTTCTCTTCCCCCCCACCCCAAGCCTGAATAGCCTTCAAACATTCCTTGTACTGAAACCATTTCTCTCCCACAAATGAGTCCATACTTCAGTGACTTACGGAGAACAATATTCAAAGCAAGATTCTCAGGCTGACGGGGCAAGAGTTTGACATTGCTGAGCAAAGTATAACTTTTGCTACCTAGCGAGACATAACTTACTTTTCTCTGGTTGTGAGCAGACCTAGAAGTCTTAGTGACAAGATGATTCTCACAAGTTATGGGTTTAGAACTGCTGTCACAGATGCTTTGGTTTTTTGGTGTGTTTTTTTTCTCAGATCCCACAAGCTGCAGTGATCAACATGAGAAATAAGATGCCATTCAGAACTTAAAGATGGTGATTTAGGTATCAAAATTATTTTCTTAAGGTGTTTTTTCTCAGCAGGCATTAGTTTTTCAATCAAGCTTCAGTCATTATATATTTGTTTAGGTTTTCTTTGTCAGAGATGTGCATTTTTACAGGATCCATACTATCCTGTTAAACCATCCTGAACTGTTAGCAGCAAAAGCTGTAAGGCAGCCCTGGTGAGATACAGATGGTGCATTGCTTGTTCTTTTGTTTCTGATATTTTCTACTGCTAACTCAGTATATACTACTGAGGAAGGCTGATTGATATCCTTCCGCTAGTCAAATCTGTTTCAGCAGTAGCGTCGCTCCTGCTGTTTGTTTTTTTGGGTTTTTTTGGTCTGTGTTTTCTTTGACCACAGATGCTAGATAAACTTTTTATGTATGCTTGAATAGGAGTAACTGATGCATGATATCTAGTTATGATAGATAATGTAAGCAGGAAACAGTTATGTTGTCCCATTTCTCCAGTTTCTTGAGATAAAGGTTAAATTATTAAGCAGTTGCTATAGAGTTCTTATTAGTATCTTGTAATAGGAAAACATCAGCTTTGGTAATAGGAAAACATCAGCTTTGGTATCTGTAAAATCTTTGAATGCTTTGAAATGCATTCCTCTCCAGAAGTTCTCTTCTGTTAGTGTGTGTGGTGAAACTGCTTTACTTCCCAAACAGAAGACAAAGCAAAAGGCTTAGGTTACAGCCTGTAGCTCAGATTAGGTCACTGTTAGAGCTAGGTTTATATTCTCAAAATCTCTTTCCTTCCATATGAACTTAAGCAGCTCCTTTTCTGCACTGACAGCTCTTTGAGTGAGTGAATAAAATGTCTGTTGGTATTTGCTGTTAATACCTTTGCAGAATAAATAATGCCAGACAGTGCTCTTAATTGTAAGTTATTCATCCTGCTTGTAGACAAAAGGTACCTGCTTAGTCAGATACTCAGCTTTACTTTGCTAAAGAAGACAACTTGTAGTATTTCTATCACTTTTTGGAGTTCATGTTTTGTATGGTAACAAACTAACCTTCTTGGCCTCAGTAAGAAGATTGACTGTTGCCAACTCATCTGTCAAAGCTTTAGTACTGAAAAACTTCTAGATAAGAATGTTAAAACTTCACAAGATGACTTAAGTTTTCTATTTAAGATGCTAAGGTATATGAGGCAGATGAAAAAAACAAAACAAAACAGTAGCTAAAACAGTAGCTACCTTATATGGACCTCTTCCAGGATCTGATGTGAACACCCCTACCCTTGTGAAACATGTCAGGAGATTCTTAGTAGGTCTTAAATAGCAGGGTTTTGTGTATTTTTGTTTTTACAAACCTTCAGCGGCGTCGATCCCCTTCTTTCGGTTCTGGTATTTTCTGTAGCACCTGCATTATACCAGGAGGATTTCCTAAGTAAACATGGACTCCACTCAATCCTTCTTGGCTGACTAAATCTGTCATACCAATCTTCCAGCCTCTATGAAAGTTGGTACCTCCTTTTTGTGTATGAAAAGGATACGAGAGAGAAAATACTGTCTGATAATGAAAGTAGGTATATAGCTTAATCAGCGTACTAACAAATACTGTTTCAGGTAGAAGCTTTGGTGAAGTCTACACTGAGTCTGCATGGGAAGATTGACTTCCTGGTGAATAATGGAGGGGGCCAATTCACAAGTCCTTCTGAAGCCATCCGTGCAAAAGGCTGGAATGCTGTGATAGACACGAATCTGACAGGGACCTTCTACTGCTGCAAAGCAGGTAGGGATTGAACATTCAGCTTCTTTTGTTCATTTGTTTTGTTTTTCACAGTGATACCAGAAGACAAGAAACATAAAGTTTCCCTACCTTCTGTTTTCACACCCTTATCTGACAGTGGATATTTGTTTTCATGAATCTCATCCAAAGCTTTACATTAAACTGTACATTACATTTGTTCATATATACATACATTTAGGCAAGTATAACCTTCTGGTTAAGGCCAGGTTTGAGGAGTCAATTGGCTTAGATACTCACTTAGAAGACAGTAGGAAAGCCACTTAAATTCTGTGGCCTGTAGTCACTGTGTGTAGCACAGGAGAAGATTTCTCTCCCATCAGGGATGTAAATTGAAAGTTAATTTTAAGTATGGTACATGATTCTCAGATAGCATTGGGAATGTGGAAATGAAGCTAATTTATGTGGAAGCACGAAATCTTGATTTCCACCAAAAGGCTTCTTGACAAACATTGAGCCTTACCTGGACCACGCTTGTTATCTCACCAATCCAGTGGTGAGGATATGGTACAAAGAGCAGATTGTTTATCTAAATCTGCACGGGAAATGTGTGGTGTAATTGGAGTTAAGACTCCAGATTTGGCTTCCACTTGGCAAGTTCATTTGTATGCATTTCTTCTGATATTTATAGGTTATCTTCCTCCTTCATACAGTGTACAATGCCTGGATGCAGGAACATGGAGGAGTCATTGTCAACATTACTGCTGCCGTGAGAAATGGGTTTCCCGGAATGTCGTAATATATATTTTATTTTTACATTTTCCTGTCTTTTTCCCCTAGAAGTACTAATTGCTCCTAAACACAAAATGTAGTTGCATGACATTTTAGAAAGGCATGCACTGGACAGCAGCAGAGTATGGAAATACAGTAGTTAGATCAAGAGAGAGCAATAGTATCACTTGGCTGTACATGTGGGTATCTCTTATTAGTTCAGCAGAGACTACAGGAATAAATGACATCCCTGGGCTACAAGACTTGCCAGCGAAGCTCTCACTGGCAATGGTGTGCTAGTGGGACTAGTTGTACTAAAATATAACCTTTACCTGTTCTCTGTCCAAATTTCTGGAGGATTTGCAAAAACTTGGCACCTCTTCTACTGCCGGTTTACAGATCTTGATGGTGTAATGAGTTATTGGAGTCAGACTGGGAGTGGGAAGAACCTTCTAGTATGTTACCAGGTTTTTCTTTTGTCCTTTAGGTCACATAATGCCTGCTTTCCCCATTTTCCTTTTTTCCCTCGCAAAGGAGATTTTGAAGTTGTGAAAATGCTGCATTTTGACAGTTTCTTGACTGGAAAAAATCTGAATTTCTTCTTTGAAACTACCTTTTCTTTTTTTAACTTTGAAATTTAATTTCTACTGAAGAAAATATAAAAATATAATTTGAGTAAATGTTTCATTACCTCTCTTTGTCTTGATGCAGGGTTGAAAGTTTTCAAAGTTTTAAATTTTTAAGGAACAAGATAATATTTTCTCACTAACTTATTGACAGTACAAAATAAATATAGAGATCCACAGGGTGGTGCTGAAGCTGCAGTTATTTGATTTCTCCATTCTGGTTAAGTCCAGTTGAATTGTCACGGCAAATAGACTGAAGCTATATTTGAGAGTTGAACGAAGAGATAAAAAAACTGCTTCTGAATAACAGTGGAAAAAGTTTCCCAAATAACTGTTGTATGTGGACGGATGGACAAAACTACTTTCAAATCAAATTCCTGCTAAATTGATATTTGTTTTAGAAATGTACTATTGAAAAAGACTTGCCTTTACAAGTTCAGCCACTACTCATACGAAAAATCACCTCATACAGTTTTTCTTAAGTATTAATTTTGAACATAAAACTAGTCAAGTTTGCTTATAGCATGCCTGGAGGTTATTTATTTCTGCCCTAAACAGATGAATAAATTGGGTTTTCTTATATTTTTCTTAAGTTTTTCTCATTCCTTTCCTGGTATTTGAGAAGCTCTTGTATCTATCTCCTAAATCTGTTTTGCTAGGCTAAAGAAACTAAACTCTAATAGTTTTCTCTGAGTCTCACTCTCCACTATTCATCACTGCAGTAATTTTGTCTGCATTTGTTCAAGCTTTTGATCATTTCAGACTTGTTTCTTGTAGCAGCAAGGTGAATGAGATCATTCTGCCTACGGTTGTCTCTGTCTCCATCCACCTATAGTAATTTTTGAATAGTGGCTTATTTTAATCATGTTTGTCAGAAGACCTAAACTATTTTTCAGACCACTGTTCTTCCAAGTGTTTCTTTACCTGTGCAGCCTACCTTTTTATGGAGTTTGAACTTTGCCTGCAGGTTTTTTCCATTTTATAAGCCTGCTTCTGCAGTAGAATGTAACTGACCTCATATCATGTTGGGGAAGAGATAAGTATTTCCAGAAAATACAGGAAACTGTAGTGTAGCTTGTTTAAACTGTGAAGCTATGGTCATACTTAAAAACTAGGAAATATCTCTGTTTCTCTCAGATGGTTAGTCCAGCCGTAGAAAGCTGCTCTGACTACCCTAGTGAGGCTGTGGTAGAATTAGCATTGAGCACTGGTAGCTGAGGGAACAGATGCTTTTTTTGCTTTCTTTTCTCAATAGGCACACAGCAGCTGCAAGAGCTGCAGTCAATAACCTGACCAAGACTTTAGCTTTAGAATGGGCCCACAGCGGTGTAAGAATTAACAGCGTTGCTCCTGTAAGTATTGACAAATAACCTGATTAAACTTAGCCATCATGTGTTGATGGGTAAAACTTTGAGACCAAAAGGGATTTTAAAATCTATAGCCTGTAACTGCTTGTGAATTATTTATGTATATATTTATTCATAATTCTCTCATATGCGTCCTTCAGGTCATTTGAGAGTGTTTCGTATGGCTTGGATGACGAGCCAGAGATGTGGGATAAAATTGCTTCTGCTTTCTGCTTTAACTTGGCACTCTTGGGTTCATTCTAGCTCCTGGGAGGAGTTGGTGACCTGTCTTACAAACCCTAGACATGAAATAACTGAATGCTTTGTGTTTCAGTAGAGATTAAATTATTTCTGAGTTCACACAACTTTTTTTATTTGAGATTCAGGTGTGCTGGTGGTTTCCACCTGTGTTTACAAAGTTATTTTGAACTCTGAATGTGTCACATGAAGTAAAAGGCATTATCTTTGACTTAGATTAGTTTTAGGCATAAAAAGACTACGTTTGGAGTGGACTTTCTCTCAAAGAAGTTATATGCAAAAATGCGTGTTCTGATTTTTTTCTTATCAAATATATGCAGACAGGAAACCACTATACAGGCCAGCTAAAATATGCCTGCCACATTTCTGAGGAAGTAGGTAGTGGGTAGCAGTTGTTTAAAGTAACTGTATGGAAAGAGCAGCTAAATTTTCTAGTGCCATGGTGGTGCATTCACAGAGGTTATATAGAAGCCCTAGCTTTGACATTTGAGATTGTGATCTGTTGTGATTTGTGTAATCTTCTTAACCACAATTTTGCACATTCAGTCCCTTAAAACAAAAGAGGAAAGGTAAACTTTGTCCAGCTACTTCTACATTTGGAATTTATCTTCTCTCACAGTAAAGTGTCAGATTTGTTTAACTGGTCCCTAGGAAGATCTTTGTACTGTCTTTGTAGGATGTATATCCTGTGGTGCCTCTTGTCCTAAAACATCTGGCTCGCTTTCTTTGGCATAGCACAGAATGCTTAATGGCAGGTGTGTGATGATCCTTCAGGTAGTGGCTCTTATGTGCCCTCTGAGGCACAACTCAGCTGGAGGCTTGTCAAATACTAAGATCTATCTGCTGGCTTGTTTCTCCTGTTTATTTGTTTTTTCTGATTTATCAAGTCTCGGGGAAGTAAGTAATTAAGACAGCATTATTATGTGAGTATATTTTTCAGGCATGCTATTTACCTACTGAATCATACTAATTATACTTTATAGCGTATGACAAAAGAAGTTTTTGACAAGCAAACACTTCAGTGGTTTGGCTCTTTCGGAAGTGTATGCTAGCTTAGTTACTAAGCTGGTAACAAAATTCCACGTTGTAGTTAGAGTAATACTTCTTATCCTTCTGTCACCACTAGGTCTGTGGTAACCATACAGACACTTACTGCTTTATGGGAGCAGAATAACGTGTAGGGAATGGGTACACAGAGAGGGAAACATGCATTCTAAAAAAAATAGTTTAATGTATGAGATACTTCCCTAGCTCCCAAAATACAGTCTCTCACATTTCACAGATATCTTAGAAGAGAAATCCTAGCGTGTACTCCACAGATGGATTCAAATGGTGTTATTTTACTTAAACTTGAGTCCCTAAGGTTCAGGTTCTATCGTAACTGATGTACGTAACCCTGTGTTGCCATTGCTGCAGCCTTCGTCTTCGCTCTCAAGTCTAAACTGGACTGTATAATCATCAGAGCAAAGAAAATCACCTTCTTCTATTTCTATAGCATCTAAGTAGGGACAGCCTGAATTCTGACTGTAAAATCTGTCTACTTCAATAATTCACAATAAAATCGATCTAGTGTTCCTGCAGATTCCAAGAAACTGTTGAGAACTTTTCTTGGGGCTTTGTAGTTTTCTGCTATAAGCTAATATGAAATGCTTGACATTTTGAGTTTCCTCTTTATACTCTCCTCTTCATAGTTATTGAAGTGACAGTGGAGAATTGGAATAATCTGAATTATTTCACTTGAATAGAGAAGTGGCTAGCAGCCAAATTAACTTGTAAAAATTATACTATTCCATTAAGTTTAAAAACTTGCATTCAGGTGCTGTTTAGGTAGTTTCATACCACAGAAAATCCCAGTAATGACAACTTCACAATTTAACAATGATCACAGTCTAAACATAAGCAAGAGAACTTAATTTTCACTATGCTCTTTTAAAACAGGGACTAGTATTTTCAGAAACTGCTGTTGCAAACTATGGAGAACAAGGTATAATGTTGTGGTTAAAGACCATACCAAAGATTCCTGCCAAGAGGTCAGCGGTTCCTGAGGAGGTAATGTATTTCAGAACATTTGTGATATTTCTACTTCTTTGTCTCTATTTTAAGTCACTTTATTATTCGGAGAAAAATAAAGACTTCATTTTGCACTGTGATGGAATATTAAGAAAGAATAAAGCTTGTAGCTATGTCTAGTAGTGCCAAGTGGGAGACTTAACCAGTACTCACTGCTACACTGAGAATTTAATTTAGATGCCTCTTACAGCTGGAGTACTTTCATAGCAGGCATTAGTTCTGAAAAGGTTGACTTCCAGCGGGGAGGACTGAAAGAATGTAGATTAATGTGAAAAAAACTGTATCTTAAAATTACTTAGCTCTATTTCCACCAAGAATATGCATCTTTGATAAATTGGTCAACTTCTTTGTTTGTTTTTCAGCATCTGTTGCTGATCTGAGAGCTTACTGTTTTTCATCTGTTATGTGCTTGATGTTTGTGACTGGAAGGATGGCTTTAAGATGGTCACAATTTTCATTACTGAGTAGAAAACATTGCTATGTCTTCCTTATAAAAATTTTTACAAGCATCTTTGACATGAACAATTCCCAGTTTAAGAAAGATTAACATTTCCATTCTTTTGTTAGATCTCTCCTGCCGTGTGTTTTCTACTATCTCCAGCTGCTTCTTTCATAACTGGGATAACCATGGTCGTGGATGGTGGCCAAAGTTTATACAGCCATGCCCTAGAAATACCTGGTAAGAAATGGGCTACAGAATAATACCCTTCAAGTGTTTGAAGCTGGGCAATGGGAGGACACAAAAGTAAAATGCCTAGTTTCTCAATGAGCTAAGTATGTTGTTTTATTTGTTTTCCTCAGATCATGACAGATGGCCCTCACCACCAGAAGGAAAAAATTCTGAAATGCTTCAAAGGCTTCTTTCTGGCAAGTTCAAGCCAAAGCTGTAAAGGAATGAGATTTCACCTTATTCCCAGCTGCATGCTTGCTGATAATTTCGCTTTGTGATTTGAGCTTACTATTTTAAGTAACACAATTTTTTTGCTTTTATGTAACTACCTTGAGTGCCTTGATTTCGTGTTGGTTTATACTTAAAACTTGAAAAGCTGTAGAGAGTAAATTTCTTCTCTGAAAACACTCACTGCTCTGAAAACGTTCAGTCTCTTGGGAAGGGAATATATAAAAGACAAATTCTCTATTTGCACAGTCGTTAAGTAATGAAGAATTTTAGAAGTGAATAAAAAGATACTTATTTTGAAGTGAAGAGGGGACAGAGGGAATGTTGTGAATCCTTCTGTTCTGGATGAATTTGGGGAGAAGGTAGTTTAAATCTCCATTGTTACTGTTTGTTACATCAGTGATCCTTGAGGTAGCTTTTAGCTGTATACTATTTCTGTTCAGCCACACACTGGGTGTTCAACAGTGATTTTAAAGACTGAGTAGGTATTTCTCTGAAAAGAATTAAAAATAAGGCAGAATACTGTTATTAATGTTTGAAACTAATGGTGCATATCATATCAGGAATGTTGTGAATTGTTTGCAGCTCTAGCTACATAATGGAGTTAAGCTGGCTGCAACTTAAATTTTGTAATAGAATAATCAGATAATAAGCTTTTACATACAATGATGGAAAACGATATAGATTCAACAGTTCAATATGCATAATCTTGAAGCAACATCTGTGGTGTATATTGCAGTGCTTTCTGCAGTATGCTCTATTGTTAAAGGAGAAACTTGGAATCCTTCATTTACCAGTTAAAACACCTGCTGTCCATACTGTGTTGTCTTATAACGTTAACACAATTTTGTTCATCAGTGTCTCTAAAATGGGCGTGATTTTTGTGATCAACACAGAGATTCCATTTAAAAAACAGAAATCTTACAATATATCGCTCGAAGAGGCTGTCTTTGTTGTTACTCACTTTATTCACTTTAAGGCAAGGTGCTCCTATGTCTGATAGTTTTTATATTTTGATTAAAGTTAAGTGATGATTGTTCACTGTAAGAACTGAAATTTGTGGAATCAAATTGCTGCTATAGAATCAACCTTATTAATACTTCATTTTGGATTGAATGTAAAAGTCTCCATCATTTATTTGTTTTCTGCAAAGATATTGGACTTTTGTGTCTTTCATTAAAATATGGGAACATGTAGATTGCTTTTGCATGAAAATCTGAATGCCAGTTTTGTGAGGGAGGAGGGGTTTGAGCCAAAATGCTTTCTCCTGGTATATCTTCTTTCCTTAGTAGCTGGGTGGTCATTTACATGGTTGTGAGAAACTCGTGCAGCGATAATATCAGCCATGTTTTCAAAATTCGTGTGCAAGGTGTATTTTGATTATTGCAAATACTAGTTCAGAGTATACAGCAAGAAAATTCCTCAAAGAAAATGCACCTGTTAGGTAACTAACTCTAGAATCCTAGCTCATTGCATTTCAGTGAAATTATTTAATTTGTTAAGAGATTGTTTCTTACATTCTTAACATTTTTCTGTAAAAAAAGGTTTAACGTGAACAGGCTTGAGACTTGTGGAATTTCTCTTCATGTTTGACTGTGAGCTTCTATGATACGTGTGGACTGTAGATTTGATGTGAAATGGAAGTGATTTGATAAAACTAAATTACTTTTATCATACCCCAGAAGTATTATAGGATTTGAGCATAAACTTGGAAATAATTATTTTATATTGTTGCAAATTTCCTCTTTAACTTTGCTGGAGCCTGAAAGAGGGGAGGTTTATACATAACGATGGTGAAATGCAGCACTCATCTCAGTGAAATGGAACAGGTTCAGAAAGGTGAGTGTTCTCCTGTGTGGGAGACACATTCAGTCTGCAATTAATAAACTCCTCCACAGAAAGAATTATAACAAAACTTTCTTGTTGCAATGAATATGAGGAACTTTTATTTGACCTTGCCTTCTTCAAATTCTAGCAAAGCAGTGGATTATTAAGAATATCTAAGCTGGTGCTTTTGAAGAGGCTTGTTCCTTCACTGGCAAGAAGTTGAAACAGCCAGCATCTCTAGAGCCGTGATGTGCTGCAGCTTCGTGCAATAGGAGAATATACTCAAAATACTCTAGGGGTAAGTACAGTGTAAGAGTAACAGTACTAATGTCCCCCATCTGTTGAGGCTTACTGTGCACAATATTAAAATGCTTATCACATTATACTGGATATTAGGCTATTAATTCCTCTGCTGTGTTGGTTTTGCAATAATCACAGCCTCTCTTTTTTTTTTTGTTTTTCTTTTCCATTTTTTTCTTCTTGCACCAGGGAGAACATGAAACGTTTAATTCTCGGAACACAGGTTTTATTTTTGTCCTTGCCTCTTTAGTCCGTTTTTATGCAGATTTAAGTTATTTTCAAAGTTTTGCAGCGCCTTGCAGAAACCCAGTGTTGTGTCAGCTGGCAGCATAAATGTTTCAAGTTTCTGCTGTTACTGCTGCAGATAATATCAGCTGTAGCAAAGCTCTTCCTACGCTGCTGTTACAACAGCCTTTGATCAAAGGGCATTGAGAGGTTAAAAAAAATGGGTGTGGTAACAAAAACATCCTTGACCTGTATAAGATTTGGGTATCTGAAGTTCAGGGAACAGGGCTTGATTTGATTTATTTATTTTACAAGGAGGGTGAAGGCAACTGTGGGAAAAGGCCTAAAGAACCTTAGGAAGAATCAAGGAGATTTATTGTCCAAATACTGAAACTCAAGCGTTTGCTGCAATGTACAGTTGTAATAAGCAAAGAGAAGAGCATTACAGTTACATTTACCATCCTGTTAGAAATATCTTTTCACTTGCTTTAATGTTTATCTTAGGCTAAACCTTTACCTATTCTGCCTACCCTCTTATCAGATACTCAATTGACTGATAAATGGGTGCCTGTTAACTGTTACTTTGCTCCACTCTCTGGTGTTATATCTGAATGTGTCAGAACTTTAGGTCTATGAAAGCAGTGTGGTTCCATGAAAGGGAATTTCTGTCAGCTGTGCTTGCCTTATGTTTTACGGATACTCTTTGTGTTAAGCAGAATATTGGTTATTCAGGGTAGTTATCTAGCGTAAAATGAAGTTTGATTATTCAGGGGGTTTACGTCGTTGTAAAATGAAGTCTGTGTTGTATAAATCTTCATTCTTTAAGGATTAACAGTTGTCATGTTTGCTAAAGGGAATATAATCTGTCCAGTGTCATTCTGCAGTAAGGTCCATTGTCTGCCTTAAAATGTAAATGAACAAATAAAAGCTTTTCACAAGCTTTTATGGATCAGTTTAGTCTTCTGCATAGTTGTACAGAATATCCTGTATAATCTTTAAGAAAGCAAGCTATTTGCCAGATAGTGTAATTTCATACACTTCTAATCAGCATCTCCTAGTTTACTCTTGCCTTCTTGAATAGCAGACTTGTGTTAAATGGCTGAGTAATGTAGACATTAGGGGAATAATCTTATTAGTAAAGTCAACAGTGTCTGTGTCCTGGATTACTGAATATGGCTGAGTTCTAAGGGTAAATGAGTTGCTTCATAAACCTCAATGCTGGGGTTGGAGCAGACAAACCTCTCTCCCCCCCTGCCCAGTCTCATAGTATGCCTTTTCTAGAGAAGCGATTCCATCCCTGAATGACTCCCATACTTTTTTCTCTTTCAAGTATTACAGACAAGTCAATAGTTGGCTGTTGTTTATTTATTTTGTTCTAGAGCGAAACCTCAATGTCTTGAGCAGTGCAAATGCGTCCTGAAATGTGAAATACTAAGTATGATGGGAGATTCCAGTCTGGGTAAGAAGCCTCTTATCAGAGAGATGTGACTTTGAAATAGAATTACGAACAGGATTGTTGATTATTTTTTTTTTTTCCCCCCTATATCATTCTTTTTTATTTTAACCTAAGTCTCTTAATTTTAAAGTGTTTGTAGATAAAAGCTTACTTAGGTGTAATCTCTTAAAATGAAGTCTGTTTGGCTTCTTCGCTTATGTTCCTGTAGAAGTTTAATTTTTTCCCGCTTTGGGGTGAGAAAGGACTTGGTTGCTGTAACTGCTAACCGTATCTTTATGTACTCTGAAGAATCCACTTTTTGCTTCAGATCTGTAACTCTAGGGCTCTAGCTGGAAAGGTGTAATGAATCTCCCAGCAGTGGTTCTGGACTGTCCTCCCCAGGTTATTTGTTCTTTTGGCATCAGCCTCACAGCGATGGTGCAGTAGTTCCAGAGGAACTGGACCTACGGAGATGTGGGCATGCGTTTCCTTCTGTCACGGAAAGGCAGAGGAGCATTGCAGTCACGTAGGACTAGCAAAGGCTTCAAATAATGCTGTTGTTTGCTCAATGCATGCGAGCTGGATTTAGATTTATAAACAGAATGTTGGTTCTCCTGCTGGTGAAGAAAGACGCTTAATCACTCTAAAACATCCATTTACGCTATTGCTGTTCCCAAAGGAAGCCATTTTGACTTCCCTTATCTGCTCTCTCTCCAGCAGCTTGCTCCTTCGCAAGTTAACCCCTCATTTGATTAAAAATATATCTGAAATGAATCTTTTCTTTAACTAGATCCATTCCTGGATGTAGTTCAAATTGTGGTTAATGTAGCGGCAGCTATAGGAAGGAGTGGGGAGGCGAAGAAATTTGGGAAGCAAAAGGAGGAGGATGGCATGGCCGTGAAAAGGGGCTGGTTTGTTGCCATTTAAAGTGCTTAGAAGCTATGACTTCAGTGTTAACTAATACAGGTGCTTGGTAGCCTTGAGCAATACGTCGAGAAGGTGAGAACCTCTTATTGCAATGAGATATTGATTCTGGAATCCAGGGAGAGCCATACTGCCAGATTTCAGTCAATTGCTTGAGTAGACTATCCTAAGATGTGCTTACCCTATAATTTTCACCCCTGCTCCTCTCAGCTTCCATCGCCTGTTCAGGGCTTGTACTGAATGCATAAATAACTAATACGCTTCATTGCAACTTCAGTCATCTATTTTTACACTACTCTTTTCCATATCAGCAATTAACACTGTTCCTATAAGCTTGATTTTGCTCTAGTAGCGTGACACGTGATGTCAGAACCGTGCCCCTGGATTTGAGCTCAGGGTGAGCCAGCATCGTAAGTGCTGGTCCCTGGTGTCGATAGATTTTATTTTTTTTTATCTCAAAGTCAATATTTATCTGTTTATCTTGCTCCTGCTGGTGAAGATGCTCTGTTTTAGGGCTTCTGGCACAGTGGCGCTGGTGCCTGTCGGGATGGACGTGACCTCCGCAGAGCGCTCTTGGGAGGGTGCTGGTGGGGCAGGGAGGGCGCTCAGCGCTGTGTGGGCAGAAGCACAGGAGCGCCCGGGCAGAGGAACACGGGCGGGATGATTTTCTTCAACCCTTGCTTGCTCCTCCTGTAGTGAAGGAACTCGGACTTCAGAACCTGCCGTTCACTAAGCCTTCCTCCATCAGCGAAATCCCTTTGCAAACCTGACAAACGGCCACGAACTGGGACGTTACGGCAGGGGAAGCCCTGGATGTGTTTCCAAAGCTGTGTAAGCAGCTGTGGCTCATTGATCTCGCTTGGTGGTGCAGGACCATCACACAACGTCAGCGTTTTTCTTGGCTCTTTCCCTAGCATTTAGCAGAAAAGGTCACCTTTTCAACTTTCTAGTTGAAGACCCTCGGTCACGACAAGTGTCTCACAAACACGGCTGACAATTTTGCAAACTGTGGAACAAAGTGTCTTAGCTTTGAAGGGATGACTATATCTCCTGCGTGTTGGCTCTGGAGTTCTTATCCATCAGCGTGATTCAGAGCCTCGTGCCCTTCTTGGATGTGCTTCATCAGCCGCTTCTCCTTTAGCACCGGCCTCTCCCATCCAATCTTGTTTTCTTTAAATGCTGATTGTTTTTATCACTTTCTGCAGCCTGTTTCAGCGGAAGATCTCAAAACACTCAGGTTGTGGGCCTTGACGTGCCAAGTTTTTAAAAAGATCCGTACGTGGTTCCCCCGGGAATCTCACTCGCCAGGGTAGGCAGCTTGGGGCCTTGTCCCTCTGGAGACGGGGCTAAATGAGAGAGCTCACCAGCGTAATTATACGTTCTCCTGATAACGACGAGTCCTCAACTTCCCGCTCAAGTAGCTTTTCCCTGGTTTGTTTCGAGCGGCCGAAATTAAAGGCCCTCCCCACTCCCCGCCCCCCCTTGCTTAGGGAGGATTTGGAAGGTTTGTCCAGGCTTTACGCGTTACCTGCCGCCGGCCGCAGGGCCGGGGCGCCTCCTGCGCATGCGCCGCCGCAGCCCCTCGGTAAGGGCTTCTCCCCCCCTCCCCTCCCCTCCCCGCGCC
>VXAK01024512.1:207-24088 GCA_013399435.1 Arenaria interpres | reverse complement strand
GGGGGGGGTGGGCATACGTGTTAGTTATTGACGTTACAACCGCAGAATCATCAGGATTTTCCGAGCTCTGCAAATATTTATATGTCACCGTAAAGCTCCCCGCGATTGCCTCCCGGTGCTGTCGTCCTCTTGTCTCGAAAACGCGCTGCAGTGGTAGCAGTGAATTGGGTATGTAGGTCAGATTTTGCCAGATATTTTTTGTCGGAGGGAAAAAGTGAATGTTAAGGTGGGTTTTTTTTCCCCCCTTATTGCTTTTGAGGTGTATTGCAGCACCCACGAGGTTTGGTTGAGGTTGTATTTTGGATTTTTTTTTTTATTTTTAATTTTTTTCCTGGCTTCCTTTCTTGCTCTGTAAATCTGGTTTTAGTTTTTGGTTGTGGAATTACTGAAGATCGTAGCATTAAATAAGCTGAGCACTTCTAAGCTGTATTGTGTCGTGAAGTGTCCTCTAAAAGGGTGGTAAAAGATAATGGAAGCGTGTCTTGAAATGAGAGGGATTTCTGCTCCATGCGGGAGATGTTCCTCAGCTATAACATTTCTTTTAAACAATGCAGCACGTTGCAGATTGTAAGAGGCCTTCAGAAATGTGTTGCTATGTATATGGCAAAGACGTCGTATTTGCAGAATGAATGTCTACATGCTTGTCTTGCACAGCATCGTGGATTCTCTTGTGGCATAGCACTTACTAGCAGAATAGCCTAGAAGCTGCTCTTTCCCGTGAAATTCTCTTATGGATAGTTCTAAGGGAACGGACAGCGATGAGTTAGTACTTAGGCTACACTGAAAAACCTTAAAAGAATTTTCTTGGTTGTTTAGGTTGGTTTTTTTCCTACCTTATGACTAAACCCTTCGCTGTCATTTCAAAATAACAGAAATACTCTATAAGGAAATTCTACTTTCACGTCTACTTTGCTTACAGTGGCTTTTAAAATAACTGCCTTTCTCAGAAATATATTAAAAAATGAGAACTTGCTATAATTCCTGTTTTCTTTACACTTTGTGTTCCGTCATGATTGACACTGAAATGGATTGAACCTGAATATTGATTCATATAATGAGGCTGCATGTAATTAATTTAATTTATTTTTTTTTTCTGAGGTTTTATTGTATTTTGTTAAAGCAGAATAGCAAGGTAACACTTGTCAAATGGACTCATTGCTGGAGAAAAATCTGTGTACAGTTTGTGTTGATGAACTGTGTCAGTGGTTTACCTGACACTAATGGAAGACTATGGTGAAGAAAACAGATGGTTCTGAATTGCTTGTCTTGGCTTGCTGAGATTTCTAAACCGTCAGGGGAAACTTTTTCTAAGATAGCTGTGGCATTTGGTAATCTCAAGAGCGTTTATAGTATATGTGAGTAAGCAGATATCTACGACAGGTAGACTTTATTAACGTAATGTAATAAGAGTATTATCTTACTGTTTAATATCACAGTAGGGAAGCTCTTGTGAGGTTTTCTTGGTTGGATTTTTTTTTGGCTTTATGTTGATAAAACTCTGGATAATTTATGATAAAAATAAATAGCCTTTCAAATTGGTCACAGACCTGCCAGTGGTTCTTTGCTGTGGCTCTTAGGAGAACTAGTCAATGCACAGACTTGTGGAATCTAAAGCTGACTGAGGCTAAATGCAGAAGACTTACTGTTTTATTATAAAGATACAATTTTATTCTGGAGAAAGCAAGAAAGTTGGTCATGCTGTAAATTTAATTCGTGTTCATAGCTTTTACTTTTTTTTCTTACCAATTTCTAAAATGCAATGTTAATATTTAGATACAAATTGGAATTACTGTTTTTTTAAAACCGTGTCATGGTTATTAAGTATTTATGGAGAACTTCTTGAAAAAAGCTTTGAATATTAGCAATCTTAAGTTCCATTTTTTGTCTTTCATCTATATTGTCTTTACTGCAGGCTGACTTTTTACATCAGCAAAATAAGTCCAAAGTAATGAATAACATGTAATTTATTTTTGTGACAGATTGTTCAGTAGGTCTCTAGCTGAGCATTCTCTGAACTGAAAATATTTGCTTCTAAAAGGCAAC
The DNA here is from genome assembly GCA_013399435.1 of Arenaria interpres. Lineage (NCBI taxonomy): Eukaryota > Metazoa > Chordata > Aves > Charadriiformes > Scolopacidae > Arenaria > Arenaria interpres. The sequence continues at coordinate 22,045 of VXAK01024512.1, read as the reverse complement.
CTGAGAATAATAATAGAGTGATTTCCTTGATTGATTTCCTGTCTGCCACCAAACACACAGCCAAAGGTGTTCTGATCTACCAAGAGGTACACATTTGAATGTGTTTCCTAATAATTTATTTTTAGATCTTTGTTGTTAATGTTATGCTCTGTTTAGATTACTATTTGGACAAAAATAAATGAATGATGAAAATGTCACTGATCAATGTAATTCAGTACATCTTGTTACTTTTGCAGAGCTTATTTTCAGACGTATGACAAGCTAATGTAGATATATATATTGACTAGTGACTCTACCTAGGTTTATCTAATTAGGAAACAATTAAGTTTGCTGTCCTGAAAGCTTGATTTCTAAATTTAAGCTTTTAAAATTCTGAAGTGGAACTGACACAGTATTAAATGAAAAAATATTAAAAAATCAGTGCATTCTATTAAGCACGCTCATTTTTCTGTGGGAGACAAGAAAAAAAAAATTAAAGAATAAACTGTATTTGCTATTTTCCTGATATTTTCTAGTACTAAGGAATAGGTCAACATAGATCATGCATGCTATAATTGCACATATCTTGCAAAATAACATTGCAAACATATAATTGAGCAGTGGGAACATGTTCAGAATGCAGTGCATTAGTCGTGATTCTCACTTCTGGATCTTAGCATGAAATCTTGATATAGTAATAACAGTGATAGCGACAGATGCAGCTTATGGCTCCGTTAGCCTAATTTCGTAGACTAAACATGCTTGTTTGCAGGTTTTTTTTCTGAGATGTTTCTTAATATGTTCACCTTAAGTGCATTTTTTGAGAAGCTGCAGAAGGTTTGGTGACAATGAGTGAAGGACAAATGGAGGTCTGTGTTAGGATATTGCACTGATTTCCATCTGTGGGAACCACTGCTCTAGAGACACTTGACCCACAAATGCACATATGGCATAGTTTATAGCCCAGCTTAATGAGGTCATTTGAAGTTGGACTGACTTGAGCAAGGCCAAAGCAGGGGTATCTGCAGTGTGCTTTAAAAACTGAGAGTTGGGAATTGGCAATGTAGGGAGGCCTGTAGAGACGTGACTTTTTCCTGGCCATTTGCAAAGTCTTTTATTTATGTTTACTTCTTTACCTCAAATTGTTGCATATTCCTGAAATTATACCAGCAAACTGCAACTTAGCTTTTCACATGAGAGGAAAATAATTTTCTTTAGGACAAGGGTTTTTCTTTGCTCTAGCTTTGTTTTCAGCCATTTTTTTCTTTGAGTCCTTTGCTATTTTTCCTCACTTGCTTCTCTTTCTTCGTTTCCATTTGTCCACTTCAGTGGATTATCTGCAGTTGTAAAAGATGCCACTTTTGTGTGCCTCAGGTGTTTTGTGCTACCTACACTAACAGTTTGACAACAGCAGTGTGATAAAATACAAATATTTCAGGTGTTGTTGCTGCAAAGACTGTACTTTGGAAGCTCAGGTACGATGACACTGATAAATGGTTCTCATTTTGACAAATTTAGAAATTATAGGTGTGTATGAAGGAAAGGGATTTCATGAGATAATCCCTACTCAGAGGTAGAAGCAAATACACTGAAATTACGTGACAGACATTTGTCTGATCTGTCCTTAAAAACCTCAAAAGAGGGGAATACCGCACCTCTTCGCTGGTCTATTTATAGCTAGTACATAACTATCATTATAGTTAGGAGGCTTTTCTTAATATTTAACTAAAGTCTCTGTCTTGGTGCTAGTTCAGCCAGTTAGTTCTTGTCCAACTATTATTACTCATGCTGGATAATGATTTCTGTACTCTTTGCACCAACCCTTGGCGTTATGTGAAGACTGTTGCTCTATTTCCTTTTATTTCAGACTTCTCTTTGCTAAACTGGGGAAACAGGCCTTTTCTTCACAGGTCATGTTTTCTCAGGATTTCTTCTGTTGCTGCTAACTCTCACAGGAATCTGATTTGTCTATATCTTTTTCAGAGTTCCCCAAATTCCTCCAGTAACAGAATAATTAACTTACTCTAAAAGTTGCAGCAGAAGTAACATGACAGCCTTATTAAAATGTCATCCTAGGGTGTGTGCGCATGCACGTATAGTTGGTTTTGGTTTTGGATTTTTTCCAAACAACATCAGGTTCTCCACTCCTGCATTTGTTAACACAGGAGCTTGTATTATTATTTAAGTCAGGTAACACTTCATATATGTGAATTTGAGTTATCTTTCTGAAGAATAGAACCTTATACTGTATTTAATTCAGTCTTTGTTTGAGCTTAGCTTTCTAATATTAAGCGTCTCTACATTCTGCAGGAAAGTGTGCAGTTTCTGCTCTTCCACATCTATTTCCTACCACATACAATCCCTGTGGCTTTTGAACGTAAGCCTGCTCTACAACAGGAAACGTGGTTGAGAACGGGTTCTCCTAGGGTTAGGTACAGCTTCTATTGGCAAAAATGTGTCTTTACTGGTCTCTTTTATACATGTGCTGTCTTTGAAGTAAGTTGTATTGCTAAGATAAACTTCTGTCAGTGTAACTGTACCTGAACAAGGCTTTTGTCATTTTGAGATGTCATACAGTCCGATGACAGAAGAAATTTTTATCCTGTGGGCATGCTTTATTAGAAGAATTGCAGAACCAGCTATGAAACAGATGTGTTCAACATGTTCCCTGGCTTTACTCCATTTTATCTGACTTATGTAAATGATTTTATCCATAATTTTTGAGGCTAGATCACAGATGGGACAAATTGTGTGATTCTTTCAGTGTTGCTGCTTCCACAAAAACAAAGCAGACACCAATAATGATTGTTAAAGAAGGCCTTTAGTTTCTTGCAATAAGAAGTATTCCAGTATTCAGTGTTGATTACCTCTTACCTATTCTCAAAATTATTCTAAAATAATTTAGATGAGTTCTGTAAATGCCAAGAGTTTGAATGCCATCTTACCAAAACAATAACAATGGGAACTATAGTCTCACCTTTGAACACAGATTTGAAAATTAAAAAACATCTGGATCAAGCTGTTTAAATTTAAAAAAAAAAAAAGGAAAATAGAATTATTAGTATTTAATTGTTGTTTTGTCACTCTGTGTTTATTTTTAGCAGTGCCGCAATTATTGTAATTCTAGCATGAGATTTTTAATTTATTTTTTTTTTAATAAAAAATCAATTTGAGGGGCAAACCCTCAAACCTTCAAGCGTTTTTTTGTTTTTTTCCTTAATAGCTTGAAGATAACTGAATAGGTATAAAGTAGCAGTTAGAAACATGTTCCTTGCACTGCTGGTAACAGTAAGTGCAGTAACTTCAGTGTAATGAGTGACTTTTTAAGGTGCTGCAGTAAGTTCCTCTAGAGAGTATCTATTAAGGCTCCGTGTCTGTGATATTGGCACTGTCATGAATACCAAATAAGAGACTCAAATGAAAATGTAAACGTCACTGGTGAAGTGGCTGACAAGTTTTAGGTAAATCTTGATCTGTAATGAAATCAGACAAAAGATAATTCTGTATTCTTCCAATGGTGAGCCTGAATGAATGCTTAAGAAAGAGTGACAACAGGGTAAGCATATATAATAGTTAGCTTGAATATTCTTTAAACCACTAACTGGTTTCAGTAAACGTTTATTCTAAATCTGATGTGGTTTTTGTGTAGCTAGCAACCTTTCGATTCTTATCCTCAGACTTGGCCAGTCCTGGTTTTTGCTTGCAGCTAAAAGTCTGGCATCAAAATATCCTTTGGTAAGAAATTCTACAGGTATTCTATTTGTTATGTTAAATCTGCTTTTTTTTTTTTAAGTACAACTTAGCTGTTGTACTGCTTTCTTCTGGTGCCATGTTTCTTTTGGAAGAGAGTGAGCAATCCATCTCTGTCCAATATAGCAATCCATCTCTGTTCCTCATAGGATTTTGTAACACTTTATGGCTTTCTCCCTCCATTTGAATATTTCTGAAACCAGAGTCCTAACTTCCCCATTTGTTTTCCCCATTAGAACCCATTCTGTGCTTTCTATCGTACCTTTTGCTCTTCTCTGAAACTACCGTTCTCTGCTATGTCCTCCTCTGGAGCTGAAGGCCCCGGGACTGCTAATGATATTCAAGATGGGCAGAGAATGATCTGGTTTTGTACTGATATTTTTCATAATAATTCCTCACATTGGCTTTAATTTCTGAGTGCTGCCGGTATTCAGCGCAAAGCCTGTTGGTTTGTTATGTGCAAACTTAGAACTGCTTCTGTCCCTCCGCCCCCCAGCTTGCATCACTTCCATTCATCCGTGCTGGCTGTCATCTGGTCCCCTCGTCCGATAAAGACCACCTCCTCTGCTGTAGGCAGCCCTTTGCTTGCTCTCCCCAATAACATAATATTGATAGGCATAGTAACGTTGGAAAACTTTTCACCTTGTTCTTGTTCCTGTTTCTTGGATAATTTAGAATGTGTTGGAATGACCATATCTACTTTTCCTTGCTCTATCATAATTATCTGTAAATCCATTATTTCTAGTTTATTTGTTATAGGTCACACTTAACTGTTTGTAGTTCCCTGGAATTACACGTGCCATCTTTTAAAAGATCTTTTGAAAAGATCCGAATCTGTGCAGTAGCCAAGAAGAGTGGTTCCAGCATGAATTCTTGTTCCTTTCTTTGTGGTGATATCAGTGCTGTAGAAGTGTGAGATCAGTTAGATGGGCTAATGGTTAATGGAAATGTAAAATAAATCTTTTTCAGCTGGATGATCTGTTTGCTCTAGAACTCCTGCTTGTCATTGAGGTTCAGCTGGAAAGCAGCAGTATCTGTAGACAACCTGGAGTGCCCCCTTGGCAGAAATGTAACCTCAGCAGTGGAACCGTAATCTTACAGATGATGCTATGTGGGCATGTACCTAGTAATCCTTCCGCTGGTATACGCTCCCAACTTCTGAGTCTGTAGTTAATTTACATTATTAATGGTACTTATTAGGGTTCTTACATTTTTATCAGTTGAGGAAAATGCATAGTTATGTAGCATCATAGGTGTCATTGTAATGATTTGGTACCTGCTGCTAAGGGGTGTGCTACAAAGATAGGTTTTTATTGTTACATTTTGATTTGAATGTTATGATAAGGCATTGAGTTGGATTTTTTTTTCTGGTTCACAGAAAGCTAAATATTATTACCAAAGCACAAAGTGAAAAAGAGCTTGTGTACTCGGTAGCTTAGCAATATCTTAATGTGTTGGCCTATGTGGGTCATCCAGTTTAAAAACATTGCCTACTGAGTGGATATGGATAAAATGGAATGGGTAAAAACTTAGAAGTTCATCCATTTAGACCTGCTCAGTGAGACCTGCAGTCTACAAAAATGATGCACAGTCGTATTACACATGTAATTAAAAAATCTTTGGATTTTGCCTAGTGTGTGCTATCTATGCACGCGTGCAAGGTTCCCATGGTTTACATTAATGTATATTAAGTACACACTTGTGTGTCCTCTCAGTGGTATCATTGGTCCCTCTGTTTGTGCAGTTCCAAGCGTGAGAGGTCTGAGTCTATCCACACCTCCATTTGTGTGGAGGTGGCTCCATTTTCAAATTTATTGTGCTTTGGTTTTGTCGTTGTTAAATGTTTTAATCTTGGAGATTGATTCAGGAGTGTTTTTTCTGTGCTGTGTTGGAAATCTGTATGGCTCATGAATGTTTTATCTTAAATATTCCGCATTAGTGTACTATGAAATTCTTTCGCATTTTATGTTCTTACTATTGGTGATAGGAATAATGGAAGAAATGTCTGAGAATGTACGGAATTAATTTGAGTTATGATAGGGAGAAAGCAAGGGTGTTGAACTAGGAAGACTGGAGTGTGAACCAGGAAAGGCATTTTAGGCACAAGCTCTAGGAGATGGTCTGTTAATGTGGTAGAAAAGCTTGGTAGCAGAAGTTAAGAAAAATCATAGTTTTATTACCATACTCTGGATTTCCTCATTGTATCACTGCCTTATGTAGCATACAGGAAGAACTGTGCTTTGAGGGATGAGTAAGATAGTGTGTAACAAAGACTGTTCACTGAGGATTCTTCCTTGATTTGTTGTGAAATTTGGAAGATGTACAGTAAATGGGACTGAGATGTCTTCACAATGAAGACATTAAAATGTCCTTAGAGAATTAGATTCTGTCCTTGCTGGTGTCACAGCAAGTTACCAGGTAGGTCATGTTAATCAGGTTTCATACGTATTGTTGCATTCAGGTTTTTTGGTACTTGATTTGTAATTACAGTAGTGTGATTTGCAGTCATGACTGAAACAGCTAGAACTGGGAAATCAGTGAGTTTTGCTCCGAATGGAAGCTGCTGTCAAATGTGATGGTTGTAATGAAGAAACACAAAGTTTCTCAGCTTTAGCCCCTGAAGATAGATATTAAAACTATCTGTAGAAATGGAGAATGGGTTTATTTCTCTGGTTTATTTCCTGAAATAAATGTCTTTCAACCCATTGATGGTTGGACTCGATGATCCCAAGGGTCTCTTCCAGCCTAGATGATTCTATGATTATGGTCACAGAACTAGAAGAAGAGCTGAAAAGGACAGAACTGGTTACTGAAGTTTAAGGATGTGCTTTCTTCTGAATGCTCTCAAAAGCAAAATCTGACGATTTCTGTGCAATTGCTCTCACATGTTAATCAAAATGCTCCGTTTGTTTACAATACTCAGTTTCTGCTGGAAGCCTGCTTTTTGTCTCACGTTTTTGCTTAAAGAATAGTGTTCATAGATTATAGCGTGCACACACAGACATGAAAAAGTTAAAAACATCCCAGGAGTATTTTACTCAGTGTATTTGTGGGCACTGTAATGTTGTCTGAATGTACTAACTAAGCCTTAAATGTTTTTATGATGTGAATAATATTAAGCCATTTATGTAACATATAGCTTAGCTAATGGTAAGGAATTTGTTCTTCTTAATGTTGTGATGCTCTAAGACTTTCCACCATGATGGTGGTGATAGATTTCCAAGACACCAGAGTGCTTTGGAGGCAGCGATGCAGTTATTTGTAGCCCAGTGAACTGTGTCTATTACTTTTTAACATACTTTTGTGAGAAAATCTGGTCATGGATAAGAGGAGTATGAGCAGTCGATTTCTCATCAGTATGTTCTGTTGCAAAATTGGCAACGCTAAAATATTTTGCAAGGTGTCACTGTGGCATCTGCCCTCAAGTTTCAGCTGTTGTGACCCTTCCTCAATTTAAAATGCATATGTTTGTTTCATAATAGGTTTTTTTTTTCCTTGAAATCAGGAACAGGTCTTAAGAAAGTATCACAACTTTGAAGGCAGATTTTCTTGATGTATTGGCAAAGTCATTGTTCAGTTAGGTCGAGAAATGAGCTGTCAGAGGGGGTGCTTTGGCTGCTGCTGAGGCAACAGCAGATACAGGAAATGAAGAAGTTCTCTAAAACTTGAATTAGGTGAAGAAAGAGGTCTTGTTGAGGAAAGTAGATGCTTTTCTGCTCGAGGCCAATTACAGTCTTATCTCCTTTGTGTACTTGAAGTGGAGTGGCTTTATGAAGGGTTAGCCAGTAGAGGCTCTTGATGGCATTTGGAAAGAAGAGGTTCATTCAAAGCAGGAAACTTACATTTAAGTGCCTTGAAACTCTCTAAATATGCTTATCTCTGCCTATCAACTGTAAAGGAAGTTTAGTGAGATTAGCTTTCCTAGACTACAGTTACTCTTTGTGAGTATTGCTGTAAGTGTTAAGATATTTATCTCAACAGCATAATTTTGCTATAAACTCATCTTGAACTAAATTATCTCCTACTTTGCATTTTTATGAGAAAAATCATTAAAAATCTTGTCCTTACATTCTCAAACCTTCCAGTACATTTTAACTTTTTCAAGTCAAGATCATTGTTCATCAAGCTGTTAAGTGTTATATGAATATGTCAAATTACAGTTTATAGAACAGTAGAAACTAAAGATTTAAGTTGAGTAGGATGAAGTTTTATGTTTGTCTCTGGGCATGGTGGATCCTTCAGTTCATTCTGAAGTCTGTGTCTCAAAGTACTTTGAGAGATGAGCTGCATTTATAGTGTTAGTACTGACAGCACTACTTTTTGAGGTTTTATCCTCCCTGTAACTGGGAGGGCACCATCCATAATTAGAAGTTGTATTTTATGCAAGTCTGGTTTGCTTTTTTTATAATTGAGCTCTGGAAGGAGTACAGCTAGTAACCATTCTTTTCAGAAAATAAACAAATGCCAAATCATATCTGTAGTTGTACAGATGAGGTAAGTCTGTGTGGTCTTGTGTGCTAAATTAGACATCAATTAACTTTTTTGGCTTGACAGGAAGATTTTAAGTCTTCAGTTTAAGAACTTCCAAGTCTGCACATTGCAGAGATACCTGATACATCTCTAGCAGCAATAAAGGTACTGATGCTTCAGCCATCCCACACTTGCTGTCTGCAGTCTTTCTGATATTCTGCACTGAGCAGTGTATCTGTAGGTTGTGTACAGAAGCAAGATGGCTTCTGCATATACTGCATTTTTATACACACAAGAATTGCATTGTCTCTCTCTAATTTTGCAGCGCACTTCTGTTAGGTAATTATACATTGTGATTTAATAAGTCTTCTCAATTGTCTCTTGCTAAGACTGTCCAGTCTTCCAGCTGCAACTTTTTTCCAGTTTCTTAAATGATTGTCTTTATGTCAAAATGCATTAAATGCAAAAACATTATTCAATAAACATAATAAACCACAGTATTTAGATTTACATAAAATACAGCTTCTAATTGTGGGTGGTGCCCTCCCAGTTGCAGGGAGGATAAAAGTTCAAAAAGCAGTCCTGTCAGTTTTAGCACCATAAATGCAGCTCATCTCTTAAAAAAACAAGTATTAAACACAATAAAAATTAATATTAAATTAATATTAAATGGGGGAAAATCACAATAAGTTATTACAAGTATTTAAAGTATTTAACTGTATTTAAATACATTTTGTTCAACTGTGACTGCTTTTAAACATGATTCAGGTCATGTGCTTAAGCCATTATTTGTATATTTCTTTGTGTCTACCTGATCATTGCTGGTCTGTAGGGGCTTGCAGTAGTTCGTTGATGTTTTCTGTTAAATAGGAATATGAATCTCAAAATAATTTATTTTAGTCCATCAGCTGAGTTTCCTGTTAGTTAATTGAGACTTTAAAACAAATAATTAAAATGTCATGTGACATTTAGCCAAATATGTTGGAAAAACCTAAGTAGGGTAATTGCTGTAGTTAGTTCTGTTAACTAACCTGTAATCATTTCAAGAAGCCACATATTGCTTGGCAGTAATAATAATCTTTGAAATCAAGGCATTTACTGTGTTTTTGCTTTTTAATTCCGTGGTAGAAACCAATCTAATTATTATATTATTTTACTTTGAATTTATGTGGAGTTAGATAATCAGCAGCTCTTCGTCCCTTTCCTCCATCCTTCTCAATTATTTATACAATATTTACAATCCGCTAGAATCTTCTTGTTTTCCAGGTATTTACAAAAATTGCAAGGATGGTCCAGAAAACTGAACCACTAATTTTGTGAAGAGTCTTAGACTCTCACAAGTCCCTGGATCTTTAATTTAAACTATTTGTTCTGAAGTATATTGCAGATAGTGTGTTGTGTCTCTCTGTTGTTGTGGATGGTGAAGTTTCTATTCCAGTAACACTATGCTGTGGTTTGGATACATCCTCTTGATTTTTTTTCAAAACCAGAACAAAAAATGGATGCTGGCTCTTTCTTCCTGTTTTTTATCACCACTTGCTATTTCATCATCTGAATTCAGTAAAATAAATATCTGAGGGCTTTTTTTTTTTTTGCCTGAATGTATTTTTATTAAAAAAAATAGTCTGTTAACTTTGAATGAGTTGGGTGCTATTGTTTTACGAAGCCTTTTGTGCTGATAGAGGTAGCTGGCTCATGGTACTACGTGCTTAAAGTTGCTTGGTCTCTGTAAAATAGGTTAAAGTAGCTTGGGGTTCTGAATAAACTGGTTTAATTACAAGAGAGCGAGAAATTCAGGGCAAAGTTTAGAAGTATACTGACTAAGCTTCATACAATCAGAACAAGACTTCAAATATTTTGAAAAATAAACCCAAGTACTTTTGCAGAAAATGAACGAGAAATGCTCTTTTCTGCAAAGGACTGTTTTCTGTGTTTATGTTCCTTACTCTGTCAAACTGCCATTCTCCTGGTGGAGGGGTTTAGTCCAGCTGTTCAGGATAGAACTGTTGAATGACTGTGACTATGGAAAAGCAAGCAGTAAGGGGAAAAATAGAGGGGAATACGTTTTCTGCCTGATACTGTGTGAGCCCAGGGCAGGGAGTCAGTTCTGAATTACTGTCCTGGCTGTCAGAGATGCTGCTCTAGATTGTGTCTTTTCCTTGCTCTGGGGCATCATCTGGAAGAGCCTGATGGGTTCTGCTGTTTTGCCACTCTTTCCTGGCACAGCAGAACTAGGTGGACCCTCTCAGTGTATCCTGTCCCAGTCAAGTAACCTCACTATAGGGATAAATTAGAGGGGGAAGAAAGTGCTTCAGAATAGAAGGGGGCACATGGCTGAGGAAGAACTAAGGAGGAGACTAATACTGCTCTGTGGCTCACGTCTTTACTGTACTGGCACGCTGTTGATAGGCAAGATCCCTCCTTCCCAGATTTCAGACCTTAAGATTCCTTGAGGTGTACAAAGAAGGCTGGGATCAAATGTTCCAACAGCTTTTTTCCAAGAACCTTATATCCATTCATTCCCCTCCAATATCTGTTAATTTTAAAAGATTCTGTGGTGCTGTTACAAGAAGAATATTTCTGTTATATTATTCACCAGTTAAACTTAATTTCCAATGTTCCAAATTTGACCCACTGAGTCCTATTTTGTTTTGTTTTCCAAGTGTTACCATAATTTATCAATGTGTCATCAACTTTGGATTTGTATTAATTTTTCTCTCCCTTTTCTACCTTACTTGTGCACACCTTTTCATATGTATTATCATATGCTAATAATACATGTAATACCATTATGTATATGTTAAACATCTGAATTTTTCTGAAACTGAACTTACATCTAATGTGTTATTGTTAGGCTTCAATTATTAGCAGACCTTTCTGTTACCTGCTTAAGTATTCTTCTTGATACTGTTCTTTCCTTCTCTTTTTTCTATTCTTCATGATTTTGTGTTACTGCTGCTGCTTTCACGTTCTTTGAAAAGTGTGGGCGTTTTGTCCAGTGTTCATTTGTGTGTATGTCCATATAAAATCCCCTTCTTTACTCTCATTTCTCTAGAGTTACCTTCTTTTAAGTATCAGAATTTTCTTCGATGCTAGCCACACTATGTAAGTTCCCATCGTTTGTGCCAACAATTGCTTTGAGCTACGAAAAATTCTTCCATAGAAGTTCACATTTAGGTACTACTATTTGCTCTCTTGTTCCCAGATGCTATTTTTATTTGATTTTAAATTTAAAAAAAAAAGCAATTACGAGCAGTGCTGCACGTTATTTTGGTTGAAGGTTAAGTAGGTGTATTTGACTAGGTGATCACTTGAGGTTTTGTTAGCCTTGCTTACTGGGATTTATAAGAGGTTAGTTGTGTGAGACCAAGCATTTGACCATTTAAAAGCAATGTTTTGGTGGTAAAACCCTTTTGTCTGGCTCATTCTTCTTGTCATGAAACAAATTTTTATAATCTTACTTTATGTTCTGATTACCCATGCTCCATCTGAAAACTTAGCTGCAAACACACACTCTTAATAATTACCTGGCTGTTTGTATCATCCATTTGTTTATAGACAAGTATGTCTCTGAATAGCAATGCTAAGCAAATCTTGATTTCTTGGTTTAACGTGCTTATGCCTAATACAGTATAATCTCCAATTTCATCTTTACCTGTGATTGGAGGTAATTATAGTGCATCTTTCTTCTTTCAAGTTCACCCTGTGTCATTTTGCTTTGGTTCAAGGAACTATGTGTCCTTGTACTGATTTATTTTCGTGAAAATTTGTAGGGAATTGATATCCTGGAGCTTCCTGCCCCACTATTGGAACAGGTTTGGTCTCCAAAGATGTAAGGCACCTTTCTATGTAGCTGAAGCGTTACTGTGTAAGTCTGAATTCCTTACAAAATCAGGCTAAAATGGATTGCTTGCTTTACTGTATTATTTTTTTTTCTTGTTTTCTAACATAGGAGGCAGCATGAAAGCTGGCTTATGTTCTTAAGTGCTTATATACTACCTTTACTGTTCTCATGTGATTAGTTTATGGCTCTCATTGTAGCCATAGCTAATTTTACTATTTATAAATTCTACTTCTGTTATGAAGTTGGATGCTGTAGAAGCCATTTCATTTATGCACACTACGTATTTCCATATTCCGCAGAACTAAAACGCCCTTTCTAGCTCACTTAATAAATATTCAGCCCATACAGCATCTGCTTCCTTTCTTACTCTACTGTCGGAGGGTCATGTTTGGTTTTTTTCTTTTTCTAGCCTGCAAGTTTTTGAATGTGACCAAGTCAGGAGAGACGGTGTAATATGTATGCTGGTGTTTGTGTACTTTTGTCTCTCAGTAACCAAGAGGCAGCTTAACCCTGTTATATTTGTTATAGGAAAAGTGTATACATATGTACAATTAGCACAGAACAGCTAGATTGTCGTTCACATGACTTATTTGCCCTTAGGCTTTGTTTCATTTGCTGTGAGAAACCTGAAAACAATTTTTAAGAATCACCTGGATGTTTTCTTCCTTCAGTGGCTTTGTCAGATCCTGCAAGGCTTCCAGGCTCTGTGGAAGGTGGCTGACGGGAAACGAATCATGAATATGAATCAGCATCTCTCCGCCCTTGTATCCAAAATGCTGTTGCTAGGATATTCTTCTTTGTTTGCTACTCTTATCACATCATCAGCTTTTTGAAATTCACTGTCATCCCTTCTTTAATTACATTCAAATTCAAGCTGCTTGTGTTTCTCTGCAAGACCTTGACATAATCTTATTCTACCTTTGCATCTGCCGTTGTGTTTTGCTGCCTTTGCTTCTTCTCAATCTTTCTCTGAGTTCCAGATTTCTCTGTTTCACTTCCTTTCTGTCCTGGATTGTCACCTGCTCTCTGTGTGCGTGCGTTTTGCTAATGCTACTTTGTAACCATGGGCTAGGGTATGTTTTTTCCATTTCTACTGAATGTATGCTTTTTTGTTTAAAAAAGGTTGATTCTTGTCAGCTTGTTTTTACTCTCTCCCGGCCACCACCCTGTTGTTGTAGTCCATTGCAAAAATGAGCAGTTAAAAACACAAGTGTTTTTTCAAGTCACAAAGGTGAAGTCTTCATAAAGTTTGAACTGGGTCACCTTTTTAATTGAAATTTTAGTGTTGTTAGCTTATTTTTGAAGTGATGCTAAATGCTAACAAAATGATTGTTAAGATGTTTAGTTGGCAATTAATTATACATTATATTTGTACACAAAGAATCATGGTTAAAAAGCATGATAAAGTGAGAAGTCCTTAAGTTATTCGAAGAAGTTTAATTTTTCTAGGTGGTTTTTTTTTTCTTTGAAGAAAAAAATAAGGAAGTGGAAAGGAAAAGAAATGGATGCTTACTCATTAGTTTATGCTCTTCTAATGAGAGATGCCACAAATTAATACTAAAGAATGAATTCTGGTAGTTGGAGGAACTTGCAGAAGATGTTTCCTAAGGTGTTTCTTCTTCAGCTTCCTGCCCTATATGAGCCTTGTAGTTCAAATACTTCGAGCTCCCAAATTTGGTTATTTCAGCGAGGTTGAGGAAGAACATCTGGGGTATTTTTGTTTGGAGATATAACTTGCTCTTGTTTTCTTGAAGCGTGGCAGAAGATTTAAAATGTTCCATGGGATTTTTGTGTTTCTTAGAAATGCTTACAAGGAAGTATTACAGAAGTACTTAATCCAAAGTCATAAAACACATTTTTAGTTTAATGTATTAAGACAGCTAATTAAATCAAACCTTTCATGAAAATTACACCAGCTCTCATTTTAAGGCAGTTGGATCAGATAGAGAATTAAATAAAAAAATGTTTTATAAGCACTTTAGTGAAATGCTTTGGAAGATACCCAAAGACTATTGCTCATACAAAAACTGTAGCTTAGGAAATAATTGAATATATGTTCTGTTTTGCTTTTTTGACTCTTAGAGATGCAAAAGATGCAAAGAATCAGACATGGACAAAAAAAGTTGTGATATTTAAAGCTATAAAGGTAAACCCACTTCACTAGGTAAGCCAGATATCCTGGCATTTTGTGTGAGAGCAAGGCGGAAAGATTCTGTCCGTATTTTGAGTGATCTTGGTTACTCTCATTCTGCAAATAAATGAAAATTCAGCCTCTTTTTTTCCTCTCTAAAGATTAGTACAAATCCCTTTATTTTGTGTCTTCATGGTTTTCCCTTTCTGTTAAGGAGACACAGAAGCTTTTTCTTCTTTAATTTTTTTGAAACAGATTTTTCTGTCTCTTGCTGTGGTGGCATCAAGAGGTTGGAGACCATGGCAGTAGTAAAAGTTGGGGCTGTCTCTTGAGACTGGGCAGCTGAGGCCAGATATACTTCTCACACTTTTGCAGGCTTTAATACTTTACAAAGAATTGGGAGGTTTTTTCTCACAACACTTGGAAACTATTTCAGGGACTGACTGAGGCTGTCCATGGACTTGTATCTCTGGATACACTTGAATCATATTTTCAGCTTTATTTTAGTTCTAATGTGCTCTCTCAACTGATTTCTGATTGCAGAGTGGGACCTCTGGATCTTCTTTAAAAGCCTGATATCTTCTTGACTATTATGGAGCTTGAAATAGACAATAGTAGATGAGTCATCTGATATGTAGGTTAAAGGCAGTATGCAGCAGAGACCTTTAGGTGGCTTTCAAGTCCAAATTTCTTTCTGAAAAATGTGCCAGAAGTATGTGAAGCTTTCCAGTTCCACTGGTGAAATGAACGTTGCTTAAAAAGGCTGGTTTCATGAAATGAGTAAGAAAGAGACACAGTGCCAGAAACTTTTAGATGCCTAACTGAAGATGCTCAGAAATCCTTTGGAAATTGTAATTAATTTGTTATTAGCTAGAAAATTGGCAGAAGGCTCAAGCAAAAAAGCCTGACTGGCTGTGCTGAAAGAGCTGGCTCACCTCCCCTCTCTTCTCAGCCACGTGCTCCCACAGGTGGCTCCGTGCTGGCATCAGGGGTCATTTGAGAATGGCAAGGAGCTAAACCATGAGAAAACAAATTCTGCTTAAGAAAGAGGGGAAAAAAAAAAAAAAAAAGGTCATAGTCTAGTGTTGTAGTTCCTTGAATGAACTTCCCAGGGAATTCATCTGTTCTGTCAGAGTAGGGTAGATCTTTCAGCTCGGAGTCAGAAGGATGGATGGTCCCCTGCAGCCAGGAAAAGGGAGGAGGGAATGGTCTCTTCTTACTTGGTCTCAATGACTGCTTAAGAAATAAGAGAGTTTTCTACTGTGATCTTGCATTAAAAACTCTGAATTCTTCCTGTGGTAGCCTGTGTTACAACAAATCTCGTTGCCTGTTAAGGGACAGTCTTTAGTTTTTTGCTGTTAAGCTCCATAATAGCATCTCATAGATTATATTAATTGGTCCTTTCTCATAGATTATATTAATTGGTCCTTACCTGTTGTTTTTTAAAATTGGCCAATGTTCGAGATATTGTGATGACAGGGTTTGTTCAGAAATGTGCCCCCTGTGTTTCTGCTTTTCTGGATAACTTGTATTTGTACATTAAAAGTTAGCAGCTGCTGTCTTCCAGAGGCATTTGCTTTCAGGGGAGTTGGACTATCTGTGTAATACTCTTGAATTACGATGAAAAAAACCCTACTAATTGAAGTTTTCTAATTTATATAATCAATAGGTATTGGTGCCTCTTGATTTGTGCTGTGAGTTTCATATGTATTTATATATATGAACTATATATATGCAGTTCTGAACACAGAACTTTGAACACCAGATATGGGAACCTGTAGAAAAATAATCAGTTCTTAATAATCTGGAGTGGTGTGTATCCCTTGTAGCAGAGTGTTATGGCTAATTAAGCTACTGATCATCATTTGGGGGTGTGGACAGAGACTAAAATCAGCTAAATCTGGAAGAATATTTAGTTCAGGCCTTGTGTCTTCTGAAAGTCTGTGTATGCTGCTCAGAGCCCAGTAGTGCTTTGGGGACAACATTTGTTTTCTCCACATGTCACATCTACATATGCAATCTCATTTGTAGTTTATATGAGTATTTGATATGTAGAATGTTAGAAAAACCACCCATAAACAATGAAGAGTTGACTGTTTTATGTGGCTTTGACGACTTGAATAATAATTCTGTATTTTTGGTTTTGCGTTTTAGGAAATAAAATAATGCTAATGAAGCAACCATTTCCCTGAATTTCAGGTTTTCAGGCTCACTGCCATTATGGGTAAGTCTTGTGTGTAATGTATATAAAAATGTAATTTGAATGCTTTTCATTTCTGTTGAAGCGCAAAAACATTAATGTAATACTATTCCTAGGAAACGTGTGCTTTGGCTGTGTAACTCAATGTAATGTCTACATGAAAGGCAGTCTTCAGCTGCTTTGCTAATATTCAAAATACTTCTGGGTTTTTTTTTCCATTGGAATATAGCACTTTTCCCTCACTATGTGGCAATTTAGAAAGTGAAGCATAGGAAATGGAGATTCAAGGTATTAGGGTATTGAGCAATATTTGCTGTGGTTTAAATGGTAATGGCTATTGAGGAAAAAAGGCCTCACAAAGTCTATATTTTCTTATATTGTTCTGTGTCATTGCAGTGCAAAGCCAGGACTGTATAGATGGTCTGTGTTTTTCTAAATATTTAGCGCATTTGTGTTACTTGACATTTGAGGTTGATTTTTCAAGTTGTACATCCTTTTGAATGAGTTGAGCACGTTGTTACTGTAATCACTTATTGGTGCTCACTCTCAAAAAAAATCCCAACAAAGCAACCAACCAAAACACACACATTGTTTTTTATTGCTTTATTTTATTTTTTATTGTTACTCTATTTTTTTCCTAACCTCATGCTAAATAATAAAGCAGCTGAATGTAGGAATACAGCACTCTTTGGTTTTCTGATATTCTCCAATGTTTTGCGTGAGCGAAATGACCATTGAGTCATATTGGATATTCAGTAAACTTCAGATGCTTTGCCTTCATGCTTTGGTTTCCTTTGTTTCAAATGTGCTACCGAGTGACCATGGGGAATTAAACCTCCCCCAAGCAACTGCTAAAAGAACATTTTTTTAAATTTTTTTGAGTTGCTGAGCACTAGAAGAGGCTATAACAAATAAAATAGTTTAATTTTTTAATTGCAGCAAGTTTTGAAGTGTCTTTTAGTTTGAGAAAGGAATACCTGAGCTGCAAGAATGCCTTCAGTTCTGCCATTAAATATTGCTAGTAAAACTTGCGTTTATAGATTTGCATATCTTAGTAGAGTTATGATAATGACAGTATGAGTGATGATCAAAGTTACCCATTTTCAGACCAGCTTTCTGATCTGTTAAGAATCTGTTAAATTAGAGCACTGAAATCCCACAACTTCCTGACACGACAAATATATTTGGTTATATTTGAATAGAGTGTGAAGGGATTCTCATCATTGCTGAATACCTGGAATGCTTACTTGCTGATTTTAATGCTGAGTTTTTCTCAGAGCCATGTTTGAAAAATACTGTTCTTTGTAAATCTCGGCACTTGGCAATGAGTTCTTGGACAAACATATCCCTTGTGAAGTAGCATGAAGGCACACAATCAACACCTCGGCAGATAAATTTTGTTATCTTGTGTTCTAGATGCATTTTGAGTATAGTACTGTTGCTGTGACAAGGAATTAATACAAAATAGTAGTCACAAATAAATTTCCATTAGTGATGGATGTATGGGCTTTTTGGCTTCTAAGTGCTTTCCTGTCTAAAGGAGCATCCCAGTTTCAGGGCAAGCCTTGTCTAGCGTGGTCTCAGGCCATCAGACCTGCAGCAAATCATCAGGATTTCAAATTTTCTTTGCATTTAAAAATCTAAGCTCCTGCCCCTAAATTGTCCCAGTGTTCAGTGCTTCTGTTTCTCCTTGTTAATGATTCCTGTAAGCCCTAAAAAGCCCTACATTTGCAATCCTGGAAAAGTTCTGTGGTGTTTTGTGGTTGTGGGTTTCTTTGTTGTTGTGGAGGTTTTTTTGTGGGTTGGTTTGTTTGTTTGTTTTGGGCTGGGTTTTTTTTTTAATTACTCTGTGGGCCATCAGCAGATGCTCAAACAGTGGAGCTGTTCCTCTGGGAGTCTGTGTGTGCTCCTCTGTGCATGACGTACCTGTTCAGGACAGAGGAAGAATGATTCAAAAGTACTTGCTTTTCGTTTTCTTTATTTTACGAATTGGGCACAGAGACATGATTTCTAGTTAACACCTCATCCATGGACATTATTTGAAACAGAGGAGATAAACCTTTTTTTTTTTGCTGCCTTTCTCTTACTAATAGAGCCTGCAGTTCTGTAGAGTTGTCGATCTCTGTTATGACTTGAGTTTTTCAGACCTGCCATTTAAGTGTGTTTACTGATTAAGCTGTTTATTTCCTTAAGCACTGTTAATGATAATAAAACAAAAATGTTTGCAGCATGGCAGTAATGCTTTTTTAATTTGGCAATTATGTATTGGAATGTAATATGGACTTTTAGATTTTAGAATAATGCCCGCCTATTTGTGAAATGAGACAGTAACGCGCTTCAAATGTAACAGTCATTTACACTCCTCTTATCTGGTCTTTTTCTGTGAGCAGATGAGCAGCAAGCTTTGAATTCAATCATGCAGGATTTGGCTGTGCTTCATAAGGCCAGTCGTCCTGTATTGCCCCAGCAAGAAACAGGAAAACCAAAGTCATCCTCACCTAAAAAACAGGTAATCTTTAATATCCTTACTAACCTATTGAACATGGGATGTCCTGCTGTGACTTCTATAATTATTTTTCTTGCCAGACCAGTGAGCATACCAGAATGAGCTATTAGTCTCCCACATGTGCTGCCATTTTCTTTGTTCATGTTCTTAAATTATCGGCAAAATGAAATGGTGACATTTTAAACCAGAACATAGTGTATGCTTAAATGACTCCAATCATGGTAAATTGAAGATTATAGGGGTATTTTGACACTGTATGTAGATTGATATTTTTTATTATTATCATTTGATTGATACTAGACAATTTTAAAATATCAAGGTGTGGTAATATCTCTTATTTAGAATGCTTCTTTAGAATGAATTTTAAAGGTATATTAGATTGTCCAGTTGTCAGCTGTATCATACTAAAGGATGTCAGTACAGCAGCAGAAACATACTCCTTTACTGCAGCTTTGGCCTCAATTTTCTTGTTCATATGCTGGAAATGTGAGTTCTTTTCAGCTGTATTTTTTTTCTGCAGATACTGAACACAGATGGAAAACTAGTGAATGCTTAGTAGTTCAAACCTATCAACTGTATGGAGAACTTAGGAGAGGAGATGATGTAGATTTTTGGCCTCAATTGTTGTAATAGCCCTATTGAGTTAACTGTATGTATATTTGATTGGATCCTTAATTGACAGTCCAATATTTAATGAAACTTCAGTTTGTACAGTCTTGTTTTAACCTGTTAAAGGTCAAAGTATTAGAATATTTTTGGCTCTTAAATTATCGGAAACCAAGGGCTACATCTTTTTCATTCTGTGCTTTAAAAGCTGTAAGAGTTCAGTATATAACATGATGGTGCTTTGCTGGTGTCATATGACTCACTTCCGAGCTATGACTTTAGACATTGTAGTAAAGTACATATATTCAAATAATTTTGGATCATGTAATAAATATCTAGAAAGTTAAAAGAAAAATAGTTGACCCATTTCTGAATTTAAATGTAGTAGTGGTGATATAAACAGAATTACATGGTCTTAATTCTGTTTAAATTTGTGAATCTTGAAATTAATAACTTGTCAATCAAGTAAGTTTTTGGAAGACACAACATTGTTATTTGGATATAATCCCTGTGTTTGAATGCCTTTTTTTTTTTTTCCCTGCAATAGTTGCTGATACAATTTGATTCCTAAACTTGTGATTTTGCAAAACAATTTTATTTCCATGTAACTGCAGATATTTACTGGTATCTTTGGTCTTGGGAAATTGATTGCATGAACGCTGGCTTAATTACATGTGTGGGTTTCTATAGTAATGCTTATGAAACAAGATATGTTTCTTAAGCCTGGAACTAAATCTACCTGTCTGCTCCTGATAAAGAATTCTTTGATAATCAGTTCCACACTGAATTTGAAATTATGAATCTGTTATAATATTCAAATATATTGATAGAAAAATGATGTGTTTACTTAAAGAAGCATTTATTGTACTTCAGAATATTTTTTTGTATTTTTTTATATATAAAGGCTTTAAGCCTCTATCAGATACCTCAGCAGAAGTAGCTTGTTAACGTGCTTGGTTAACAGAAAATGAATATGGACTGTTAAAGGATTTTAATTCTGGTGTAGGATTATTGAATGGGATGTCATGGCCTCATTAAAGGAGGTAGTAACAAACTAATAGTGGTTCCTATATCTCTTTTCTTACAGAATGATGTTAGAGTCAAATTTGAACATCGAGGTGAAAAAAGGTAAGATGGGAACACAGGAAACAGTCTTGATTTTTAATTATTTATAGAATTTTATTGGGCTCCTATCATAAAGTTTCAAATAAACTGTTCAAAGTGTTTCAGATATATGAACTATTTGACCTTCAATTTAATTTTGATATGAACACAATTTAAGGAGAATTAATCTGTTTAAAATCTGTGCTCTAAGTAGTATCTTACTGTGGCTATGTCCCATGGAATATCCATCATTTGTTTACACTTCAGATAGATGTTTGTAGCCTAGAACAATTACTGAGATCTTTAATATAGATCTCAAATATGAGTAGACCAGCAAATAATTTTTTTGCTGCATCATATACTTAATAAATATATGATAATATATTGTTGCTGTTATACCCGGAGGAAGAAGCCTAGATCTTAAAGCTCAATATTGGATTATACTTTGCAGGAACCAATCTGTGAACTGTAATAGGCAAGTTTATTAGTAAATAACATCCTGGTCATGCTGTTTGTCAATAAAAATGGTAAATTCCTTAAGTAAAGATTGCTTCAGAATGAAACCTATGCTACTTCTGGGCAGTGCGATGTGCAATAGATCAGTGTGTGTCTGTGCTGGATAAGACATGTGCCTGCTCTTGTCATGGGCAATAAAATAGCAGTAAGTTTTGTAGCTGTTAACATTTTTCAGCTTATTTCCGTCACTTTTTTGCACATTCCGTGTAACAGTGCATTGGTAACGGTTGAGTCCTATAAGTAATTTGGAAGAAATAAGTCTCTGCAAAAGCTTTGAAAATTGAGGACCTAGCATTTTCTTGTGAAATAAGTGAAAGCATGAATTTAAAACAGAGAACTGTTTACTCACGGACAGTGCATTTTTGCAGTTTATCTTAATTCACTTTCACAGTGGACTAAGTTAATTAATTCAATATGAACACAAGTATAAAGTAAGTGTGTAGAAAGATACCTTTCCCAAGCTTTTATACTGATGGGCCTAGCTCTGTTTTGGACTAGGGTACAAGGCAGCCCAGTCTCACTGCTCAGCATGAGTTGCAATACTTTTTTTGCCTGAGTATGTAGATCTGAAGACAAAATAATGAATTTATGCAAGAAAAATAAATTGTGCAATGGCTTTCTCACTAATTTTTAAAAAGGGAAGCGGAAAAGAGAAGTGATTCCAGAGTTCCTTTCAGCAGTGAATGTGACACTCTGTACCTAGGAGTGTGCAGTGCAATGGGCAGAGTTCCA
>VXAK01024509.1:13816-33532 GCA_013399435.1 Arenaria interpres | reverse complement strand
TACCACCAAGCACATGAGAGCATAGTATTTTTGCCAGCAGGTTTTCTCAGCCAAAGATATAAATGGCACAGCAGGCTCAGTACCCTCACCAATAAAGAAACCAGGTGCCATAAGCACTTAAAACACTAGGGTAAAGCGTTAGTTAGCTCACAGTGCACTGTGATAACCTGCCTCAGAGAACTGGAAGGAAAACCAGCAGCCTTTCTTCACAAATCAAGATGTCAAATGCCCACAGACAAGATACAAGTATTTCAAATGGATGTGACTACTCAATTTGAGTTAAAACTTATAGAAGAGAACTGGACCTTCGAGACCACAGTGGAAAGTCAAATATTCAGAAGTACATAATAGAAGTTAAAAAGAATTAAATTCCTCATCTAAGTATAAACGTATTTACCAGTGGTGTCCTGGGTAATACAGGCCTAGCCAAAAGTTATCCTTATCAATTTAGTATTAACAGGGCTAATCAATAATCTTTATCCTTCTGTTAAAGTGACCTTTACCTGGTTTTAGCCACTTTAAAACCACACAGCTTTTAACCATTTTATATGGAGCATGGATGAGTGAGTGTAACTTCTGACAAAGAATTGATCCACATGCATGCCTTGAAACTGTAGCAAAAGCACTAGGCAACATCTGAAACTAAGCTTGCAGCTTTTGAGAAGATGTTGGACAGTCTATGACAGACACAGAATATACACATAATAAAGATTTGACTTTTTTCTATTAACTAGGATTTGAAGATGAGAAAAAGACTGAGAAACACATGAACTAAAATAGCCACATTCCATCATAATCATGTTCAAGCTGGTCTGGTATCATGTTGGGAGTCAACCAAATTGCTCAGCACTCCTACTGACCTGTTACCATCACCAAACCATGAATAACTTGATATTACTAAAAGAGAGGCTTATGTCTAATAAAGTCCTCTGTGTTTTCTGTGCAATAAATAACATTCCATTTCAAAATACGCAACACTGTCTTGGGAATCTAAAATGTACTTTTCACAGAGATGTACAAGCAGCTTGGAAAGCCAGATGAAGTTCCTGAACTGTCATAATGCAGGTTAGGATACTAACCCAACTTCCAAGAGATCAAAAAAAAAAAATAAAAATTAAATGTCTTCACTCTTGCATACAGAGAACTTTTTCTCCATCCCAAGATTTGACAAGAAAGGCTTAAAGCAAAAGCACATTGCTGATGCAGGCCTATAAAGACAGACAAACAACATTTTGGAATCTAGGAATATATCTCAAACTGGTAATCTAATACCCAGTACTCCAAGGCAGTGCAATTCCAGACTCCAGTAAAAAACTGCAACTGTCCACAGGTAAAGCAGTGAGAATAACAATCCGTATAAGGCATCTCTCAAAGTTTGCACAAACTGGCAACCATCAAGGGCCAGAATTAGAGAAAGAATCTTTTTCCAAAACCTGTGAGTCTACCTGAATAGCACTAAAGACACTTTTGGATTAAAAATAGCTAAAGCGCACCTCCCTAAATATTCCGTTCTTAGTTAAGAGTTCACCACTGCACTCTGAAAAAAGAATGGGAAAAAAGAATAATCCTCTAGGGCTCCAACACCTGTTGGAGAAGGCTTACAGTGACTTCAAGCATCCCACTAGCAAAATTAAAAAGGAGTATGGTAACATTATAGTAATGTTGGTATTCATTACCATACAGGACATTCTTGGAGCTACCACAGCTAATGACTCAAGATTTCATTGCTGTTGTCATACAGAACTACAGTTTTGCACAGGGTTTGCCTCTGGCTGGCAGGTAATGATGCCACCATCCACTACCACCACCAATGCCTTGTCAGTCCTGAGCACAGCCTACTTTGGAAAAACAACTCCCCAGTTTTACTGCTGAGCACGACCTCACATGTTACGGAATATTCCTTTGCTCAACTCAAGTCAGCTGTGCCAACTGTGTCCCCTCCCAGCCTTTTGCCCACCCGCAGCTGACCCACTGGCACAGTAAGAAGCAGAGGGGTCTTGATGCAGTGCAAGCACTCTTCAGTGACAGCTGAACCATTGGTGTCTTACCTGTTGTGGTCACGAATCTAAAACACAGCACCATAAGGGCTGCCATAAAGAAAATTAACTCCACCCCAGCCATGCCCAGTACAAGTTTTTAAGATCAGACCACTAGTCCACCATGTTAGCACCATAGATCAACCACAAGTGAAACAATCCAAATACTTCAGAATACCTACAGAGAGCTACAGAAAGCCGACACGTACAAGCATATGGGAGGACCCACCTGAACTGCCCTGTGACTTCAAAGAGCCTAAAGATACCAGTGAAGACTGTGTATATATTCCTGTAGCTTCAAATTTTAAATCAAGAGTTATCTAGCTCTAATATACCTGCAAGAAACTACACAGCCTATACCTTGGTTAAAGGCAACAAATTACCTCATATTAAGGATCTTCCTGAACCGGCTGAGGCCAAACCACAACAATTTCCAATTAATATAAGCTGAAATTAGCCAGTTACTTGACCAAAGAGATCTGTGGACCAACCTTAGAGAAGCATATTTTAAAAAAGATGCCAAATACAGAGAAAAACTGTTTCTTATTATTCTGTAAACACTAAAATAAAAACTTGGGTATGTTTTATATCCAGAAAGCTGAGTCTCTTTATAAGAGAAACTGAGAAACAGATCGTCCAACTACCTAAGAGCACCCACCGCAGAACTCAGTTTTCCCCAGTATAAAATGTTCCGCGTCCATTTGGTACCTTTTTCCATTTTTTCTGTTCACACAAAATCTACCCCAGAAAAAACTTTACTGTTTGAAAATTCATTATAGCACTTCAAGTAAGGTCTGCATGCACATTTCACTATTCTAGGTACTCAAAGAGGTGCCTTTCACTGCTTCATAATCATCTTGACAAGATGCCACTTCCATTTAAATTCTGGGACACGCTCGAAGATGCTTCTCCACAGCCTTTGCTTGTGTGAAGTCTGCACTACAAGGCACCACCAATTTCTACTCAGGAGACTCCTGTACCATTTCCGTGACCATCCAAAAAATCTTGAGCATTGTGTCAGTTTCAAACACCTCACAAAACCACAGAAAGAAGTTCTCCAGGCATTCAGGATCCTATTTATTTTGCTCATGCGACAAGCTATATGGTTAAATTTATTCTCATTAATGAAATTATATTCAGTCACTTGGTTATAAACGTCTTACCTGTAAAGTTAGGCTCAAACCTTCCATTTTCCATTAAAAAAAGCAAGCTGCACTTCCAAAATTTTCACTCATCTTAGCATAAACTGGATGTAAGAAGGAAACTCAAAATGGTCAAGTGTATCCTTCAGATGTTTGTCTCCCTAGGTTTTCTGTAAAGATACTCAAAAGAGAGGATACTCTGGAGAAGAACTCTGGCTGCCATACACAGAATCCAAACAAATAAATTTCTCTTTTCACCAGTATATTTATGCTTTGTTACTACTTCCCCAGAACATATCAACAAATTATTTTTTACCTAATATTTCAATTTAATAATTTTAGGCATCAATTTTTCCCCATTATGATCAATTTTTTAAGGGCTTTGGGAAAGTCATTCCTGTTTCCTGTTATCCTCCTTTGGTTAAGCTGAAGAACTAACCAAATTCCACTTTCTCAGAAATATATCTTTTATAGAGAATTTAATATTTTTAGTATCTTTAGGTAGTTTTCACTGAAAAAAAATTATTTCCAAAAAATATCACATTTGTTGTGTGCATTTGTTCTAATGGTTAAAAGCCTAAGACAGTTCATTAAACTATTTAAACAGAATAATTAAGAAAATTGCATTATTTTTTATTAGCAATTAAAACTTACCACAGCCTCACTATGTTAGTCAATAGCCAGAGATACACTTTAATTCTGCTTTTACACTTCCCAGCACACACAAGCCAGCTGAATGACACCAAGTATAGTATAGCCCTTCGCTGCCCAAAATTAGTTCTAAAGACAGATATCCATCATGTAAAATAAAGCCATATTTCAAATAACTGAAGTAGATGTTGGTTTGTAGTTCCATGTGATTGTATTACAGAGTCCAGCCTTAGGTAAGTCTTACACTAGTAAAACACTAGCTTAATCGTTCCTATTAAGTCACTGTCCAAAAATCTTAATTCTGCTTGGCAAGAATCAACACACAACTAGAGGACCAGTTCAGGCAGATTTGTTTTTTTAAGTAAATCTTAAGTAATAGCATAGATCTGAAGTTCAAGATGGTTTCAGTTCTAAAGGAGAAGGAGAAAGAAAAATGCTTATACTACTGGGATAAATTAACCTTTTACATTTCCATTTTTGAATCAGATGTCACAAGCCACACAAGAAGAGGATTGGTTAGACCTTCTGTTTCACCAGCTGAAAAGGCAAATCTCAAAATCACATCAATCAAGGAAATACACTGCTAAAAAGATGGCTCTCTAACAGCCTTTCATAATTTATCTTTCACTAATGGTCTGATCTTAAATTTGTTATTCATGGGCTTTCTTCTCACAAATCACAGCAAGCTACAGTTTACATTTCATTCAAGACAAAAAAAGGAAGAAAAATTGCATGGAACAACTAGCATCCTAGCTATATACAACAAATTACCAGAAACATATTTTTTTTTTAGGCAATAGGAATAAAGTTGTCTCTACTTCCACTAGAACCTATCAAAAACTTTGACACAAGAGAAAACTACACTGTTTAAAGTACTTTCAATTCAAATAGTCTTCAATCACTGGAAGCACAGAGTCCCTCTTAGAAATATAATGTTCTTAATAAATTTCTCCTGTCACTAAAGGAGTACTAAACTAAAGTTGCCATTAGATAACTTAAAAACTAATGGACACAACATTTCATAGACAAGTGTTTAGAGCACACAATGTAGGAAGACAGAAACATCTGAACTGATGTCCTGCACAAGCCTGAAGAAAAGAATCTTGCATCTCAAGTAAGGGATGGAAGAAAGAACCCAGCAGCTACAGATTTATTCTCTTCTGTTGAAGATAATCCATTGCAGCTTCTGTACAGTACTAACTACATAGCAGTGGTCACTACTCGGTCAACTGGAGAGAAAGCTTCCTTGCTACCTTTATTTAGCCCTTTTTTGACACAAGTTCCTCTGAGAATTTATATGACTGGTCCATCCTCAATTTCATAGTTCCTCAATAATAAAGGTCCCGCCTCAGTCTTATTTTGGAAAACCCATACTAAATGGATGTGGTGGGTTAACTTTGTCTGGCTGCCAGGTGCTCACCAACCCCTCTCTCTCTCTGCCTCCTGAGTAAGATGGGGAAGAACACAATGAAAAGCTCACAGGTTGAAAAAAGGACAGGGAGATAGATCACTCACTGGTTACCATCATAGGCAAAACAGACTCAACTTTCAATATAAATCTAATTTATTGCCAATAAAAATGAAGTTGGTTAGCGAGAAACAAAAACAAAACTGAAAACATCTTTCCCCACACTCCCTTCTCTCCTGGCTCAACTTCCCTACTAACTCCTCTTAGTAACTTCCCTTACTAACTCCTCTTTCCCCACTGCTGAACAGCGCTGGGGGGATGCAGAGTGGTGTTGCAGTAAGCCCATAACACTTAATCTCTGCCACTCCTTCTTCCTCACAGTTTTCTACTGCTTCAGTACAGCGTCCCTCCCATGGGACACAGTCCTTCACAAACTGCTCTAACACGCGTCCTTCCCACNTCCATCCTCAATTTCATAGTTCCTCAATAATAAAGGTCCCGCCTCAGTCTTATTTTGGAAAACCCATACTAAATGGATGTGGTGGGTTAACTTTGTCTGGCTGCCAGGTGCTCACCAACCCCTCTCTCTCTCTGCCTCCTGAGTAAGATGGGGAAGAACACAATGAAAAGCTCACAGGTTGAAAAAAGGACAGGGAGATAGATCACTCACTGGTTACCATCATAGGCAAAACAGACTCAACTTTCAATATAAATCTAATTTATTGCCAATAAAAATGAAGTTGGTTAGCGAGAAACAAAAACAAAACTGAAAACATCTTTCCCCACACTCCCTTCTCTCCTGGCTCAACTTCCCTACTAACTCCTCTTAGTAACTTCCCTTACTAACTCCTCTTTCCCCACTGCTGAACAGCGCTGGGGGGATGCAGAGTGGTGTTGCAGTAAGCCCATAACACTTAATCTCTGCCACTCCTTCTTCCTCACAGTTTTCTACTGCTTCAGTACAGCGTCCCTCCCATGGGACACAGTCCTTCACAAACTGCTCTAACACGCGTCCTTCCCACAGGCTGCAGTTCTTCAAGAACTGCTTCAGCATGGGTCCTTTCCATGGGGTATGGTCCTTCAAAAACAGACTGCTCCAGTGTGGGTCCCCCACATGCTGCCAGAAAATCTGCTCCTGCATAGGCTACTCTTCATAGGCCACAGCTCTTGTCAGGAACCTGCTTCTGAAGGGCTTTTCATGGGCTGCAGCTTCCTTCAGGGCACGTCCACATGCTCCAGCATGGGGTACTCCATAGGCTACAGTGTGGATATCTGCTCCGGAGTCGTCATCCATGACCTGCAGGGGGACAACCTGCTTCACCACGTTCTTCTCCATAGGCTGCAAGGAGCACCTCCTCCCCTTCCTTCTTACTGACCGTGGTTTCTACAGGGCTATTTCTCTCACATTTTTCTCACTCGTCTCTCTCAGAGCTACTGCACATGCTTTTTTACCATTTCTTACATATGTTATCACAGATATGCCACCAGCACTGCTCACGGGCTCAGCTTTGGGCAGCCAGAGGTCCACTTTGGAGCTGGCCAATAAAGCGACAGCTCCTAGTCTCTTCTCATAGAGGCTACCCCCCCTGCTATCAAAAACTTGCCAGTACACTGGTTTAAAAACTTTATTGGCAACTACAGAATAACTTTAAGAGAGCTGAATATATGAGAAAAAAACCAACTTTCCTATAATTTTTAGTCAGGCATTGCAATCACCAATGAGAAGGCAGATAAGTGACCCTTAGCTGATTAGAGCTGATTTAAAGACTGCACTGTTGACAGTCCCACCCAACTTTCTACCCAGTTCCTTGTGCCTGCATCCTCAACAGGAATGAGTCATTCACTTGGAAATAAAGAAAATGAACATGGTAATATTTCTCATACTCTCACTGAAAAACTTCCTGGAAACCTTCCATTTGTATTTTTTCTGCAGCATAAAGGGATGTTTATCTATTTCTCTGTATTTATCTGCTTACCTGCAGCATACATCATAGAATCATAGAATTGTCTAGGTTGGAAGGGACCTTTAAGATCATCTAGCCCATCAACTTAACTCTGATTAAAAAAAAACAACCAAAAAAACCCTCAACAACCCCCCGCCCCATCACTAACCCATGTCTCTAAGCACTATATCAACCTGTCTTTCAAATACCTCCAGGGATGGCACCTCAACCACCTCCCTGGGCAGCCCATTCCAATGCTTAATAACCTTTTCGGTGTAAAAATTTTTTCTAATATCCAATCCGAACTGGCACAACTTCAGGCCATTTCCTCTTGTTCTGTTGCCTGTGACTTGGGAGAAGAGACCAACCCCTGCCTCTCTACAACCTCCTTTCAGGTAGTTGTGGAGACCAGTAAGGTCTCCCCTCAGCTCCTTTTCTCCAGGTTAAACAATCCTGGTTGGGATTGCTCCAGCCCTCTGACCATCTTCACATAGCCTTCCTCTGGAACCGTTCCAACAGATCCATGTCCCTCCTGTGTTGAGGACTCCAGAGCTGAATGCAGTACTCCAGGTGGGGTCTCACCAGAGCAGAGTAAAGGGGTAGAATCACCTCCCTCAACCTGCTGGCCATGCTTCTTTTGATGCAGCCCAGGATGCAGTTGGTTTTGTGGGCTGCCAGCGCACATTGCCAACTACTGTTGAGCTTCTCATCCACCAACACCCCCAAGTCCTTCTCCTCAGGGTTGCCATTCTCCAGCCAACCTGTATTTGAGCCTGGGATTACCGTGACCCAGGGCCTGGACCTTGCTCTTGGCCCGGTTGAACTTCATGAGGCTTGCACGGGTCCACCTCTCAAGCTTGTCCAGGTCCCTCTGGAGGGCATCCCTTCCCTCCAACGCATCGATGGCGCCACACAACTTGGTGTTATCAGCAAACTTGCTGAGGGTGCACTCTATCCCACTGTCCATGTCTCCAACAAAGATGTTAAACGGCACTGGCCCCCATACCGACCCCTGAGGAACACCACTTGTCACTAGCTTCCACTTTGACTTTGAGCCGTTGACCGCAACCCTTTGAGTGCCATCTAGCCAGCTCCTGATCTACTGAGTGGTCCATCCATCAAATCTAAGTCTCTCCAGTTTAGAGACCAGAATGTCATGTGGGACAATGTCAAATGCTCTGTACAAGTCCAGGTGGATGATGTCTGTTGCTCTCCCCTTATCTACCAACGCTGTAGCACCACTGTAGAAGGCCACCAGATTTGTCAGGCATGACATGATTGGTGAAGCCATGTTGACTGTCACCAATCACCTCCTTATTTTCCATGTATGATTCCAGGAGGATATGCTCCCCGAACTTGATCAGCACAGAGGTGAGACTGACATAAACTAAGCATGCAGCTAATTACATGTGCTGCATTAACTACAAGCATTTTTTACAATTAGCCACAAGGTTAAGGTAAACAGGAACGGAGTAACATGCATCAAACAACATGCTGAACTCATCTGAACTACATTCCAACAACAGAATCACGTAATTGATCAATTAGGAACAGTACAGCCATACTCAAAGCCAAGAACAAACTTTCATCTAAGATAAACTTTCCTCACTCTCAAAAACCCAGAGTCATTCCAATTTCTTCTGAAATTCAGTACGCCTCCTCAGGGTAGAAGGCAGAGGAGCATTTGGAGTTATCTGACTGAGACACTTCCAAAAGAAAGACATTTAAACCAGTTTTTCTTATTGGGATTTTTTTCTGTATACACTAGGAGATCAAACCACAACACTAACTGTACTTTTTATTGGCTCAGTTGTTCAATATGTGCTCTAGAAAATCATGACAGCTATTAGTTTTTTTTTTCTAAAAAACAACACCAGAAACAAAATTAAGAATTAAAATAACCAATGTAAGACAAATGCAAGCTGTAGACTCCAAACTCAACAGATTACTACGCACACACTCACAAGACATAGCTGTCATATGGCTGACCAACCTGCCAGATTTCACATTGTCATGTTGCTCTAGGGAAAATGCAACTATCACTGAGCCTAGTAGTCTACAAGCAGCTAGCATCAATTTGCATCTGAAAATTGGTAAAAGTCTGGAATGAAAATAAGAGGAAAGAACTTAGTTACCATCTACCTCTGAAGGTACTTATTTTGGGAACTGAAATGTACGTACAGCAACAAAAAATATTCAGAAGACACTAAAATATTTTCATGTGTGTTCTGAATTCTCAGAAGTGAACAGTGGAGTAATACATGACCTCTTTTTTCAGTTCATGTGCAGGAGCTGGAATCTGGAGGATCAAAATATGCTCTGGGAAAATACACTCTCTCTTCTTGCTTGATTAGCAAAGATTGGAGGGAAAAAGAAGACTACACCCACAGCAATACTTCCCTACTACTCTTGCTAGTTATACAAATATATGAGTAGGTCAAGAATTTGAGAGCTATTACATAATGTCCAGTGACAGGACAAGAGGAAATGGGCACAAACTTGAACATAAGAAGTTCCATCTAAACACGAGGAGGAACTTCTTCACTTTGAGGGTGGCACTGGAACAGGCTGCCCAGAGAGGTCGTGGACTTTCCATCTCTGGAGACATTCAAAACCCGCCTGGACACGTTCCCATGCATCTTGCTCTAGGTGGACCTGTTTTGGCAGAGGGGTTGGACTAAACGATTGCCAGAGGTCCCTTCCAACTCCATATCATTCTGTTAACACCAGGTGGAAAGAGGGAAAGAAAATAATATAAAAGGAGTCTGTTTCTTTAATGACTGTAACCATCAATAAATAAAACTGTTTAAAAAGAAAAGAATATAAACTGATCTGAAATATCCATAGTTTGTAATCTCAAAATATACCATAACCCCTATTTCATATCACCAAACATGCAGACAAGAAGCGGTGGAGAAAAGAGAAGAAGACTTGGAATCATGCTGAAGGCTTCACCTTGCCAATACAAAACTTCCAACAGCAAAATCCTATAATAACTATAAGTTCTATAAATATTATTTTCCCTTTTATTCAAAGCCCTAGGAAACTGAAGAACAAAAGCTCCAAGGTGCAACATGAAGCGTTTCAACTCATTGGACCACAAACTTTATTGAACACTATCTGAAAACTCAGAAAGTAGCTCTTGTGGAATGTATTTTATTTGTACCTTCTTTCAGGCCTTACACAGTTAAAAGCAGAAGAAGCTGCGAGATTGTCTCCAGAATACATTGGCACTCCAAAATAAGTATTGCAACAACTTGCAGACAGTCCCTCCTCCCTTCCTCACAGTACTGTATGCCCCAACAGTACTATGTAGCACACACACTTCCAGAAGTTTTGTGAAGACGAAAAATCCTGAAAATCTGCTCCCAAAACTACCGGAGCAGTATCATTAATATGCATATGCTAAAATTACATTTATAATGAAAAATTAAGCTATTCAAACTGCCTATGTAAATGTAATTCATCCCCTTGTGTGAACACAGCATAGCTCTTAACTACTTGATCACAAACCTGTTACGCATGGAACACCTGTCTTACCCTATGCAGGGACTGTGCCTCCTTCAAGGATGGAATACTGCCAGCAAATGAAGACTACTGCACATAGTGCCTTGGCTGCAGAACTGGGCAAGGACACAGCACAGGCTTACATAGGCCAGGGGCTGTTCATACACGTTCACTCCAGAAAGGCCAAAATTTTATTTATTTGGTTTTAGACATAGAAAGAAAGGGACAATAAGTGACTCGGAGACAAAGCACTTTTGATGGAAGCACAAGAAAACCTCATAGACATAATGCAATCTTAACCCCAGCCAAGCTCTTCTTTGACTTCTACGTGTCCCTTTAGATCACTGCTAGAGCATTAATGAGGAACTTTCTGCACTCGCAGATGTATACAGCATAAGAAAGAAGATACAAAGAAAACAGTGGTAACGATTCAAAGTGAATTTTTATGCAGAAAAGAAAGGATAAGATTGCTGTTTCCTCCCATTTCACCATATGAAAATTCCGTAATTTGGAATCATACTCAAATCCACATCAGTCATCAACAGAGTTTAAATGTTTTAATCACTCACACTGTCATTTTGTGAAAAACAGCTGGATGTCATGTTTTGTGGACTAGGCCTTAGAAGGAAACAAGACACTTGGCTTCTGGCTTTCACAGATTTTTGTTGATAGCTGAAGAATGGCAAGATTTAAGGATCTTGAATTTCATTCCACACATAAAAGGGAATTACATTCTAGGACAAAGTTTCTCAATCTGCAGTCTGTAAAACATTAGATGGTGGTCCAAAAAAATCATAATAAAAAATTTATTTTTAAAAACATACATTCCAACACATGCAAGCAAGAAAACAGAATTGAGGAAATACAAAAAATTACACAAACATTCAAAGTTTAGCCTGATTGAATTGCACTATAATGCATAAGAAAATGTGACATTTCACAAGACGATCCTTGCATTTTTAAGGAAATTAAGTATTTTTGAAACAACACGTTGTCCTTTAACATTTAAGATTGAAAATATTTTCTTCTTTTCTACTGAATTTCCTGAGTAAGTCCCCTCCAGAAAACACCGTGTTACACCTGATGTTCCTCCCTTCATCCTACTTCCCAAAGCTGTTACCTGTTTTCTCCATGTCCCACTATGCTTTCTCTAGTTTTATTCTGTTTACAGACACCCTTTAAAGTCATCTATAGAAGCAATCTATCCAGCTACCGAGCTCCTTCTGCCTACTTTCACGGACAAACTCTGCTTCAAGTGTTCTAGTTCACCCTGAATTTCAGTTACCACTGTGGAACACCCTTTATTTCACTGGTTCAGCTGCAGGAGCTTTCTTTATTAGGACTCTCAGCTGTGTATACATACTCTATGTTGCCTTTTTTTTTATCCAGACAAACAGTCAACAATGCCCACATCCCTGCAAATTCAGCCAACAATGAATACTGGAGTAGTACTTGGAGCTCAT
This sequence comes from Arenaria interpres, assembly GCA_013399435.1. Classification (NCBI taxonomy): domain Eukaryota; kingdom Metazoa; phylum Chordata; class Aves; order Charadriiformes; family Scolopacidae; genus Arenaria; species Arenaria interpres. Next base: position 21,382 of record VXAK01024509.1, on the reverse strand, counting down.
AAATACCATATTAACAGTATACCCGGGATCCTTTCTCCCAGAATCAGTATTTCTGATCTCATATTTCCTGTATAACACTACCATAAAATGTATGAATGTTAAATAAAAAAAAACAGTTTAAAAAACCCCCAAAACTAACCAGGTGATAACGGATCTCAGCTAATGGCCACCCTTTTATATGAAGTACATAACACCTAAGTGAACCTATTTGCATGTGTCCCTCTGATGCTGCATTCTTCATCAGATTAAAAACTACAGCTGTTAAACCACTTTTTCCTGGAGATTATTAATAGTAGATTATCTTTAAACTTTGTTGTTTTAGAACAAGATACAACCTTTAAATTAAATATGTTGATTAATACATGTATATTTAACCTATTTATATGTACTACTAAATGCTGAATTGATTACTCCCTTTTTTCAAGATAGTATTTTTCACAGGTCTTATAAGTAACAAACTGTATCTGGATAAAAACAGACTAAATGGAATAAAAAAGAATTTTAAACTCAACTAAAAGTACTTAGGTATGTTACATATGTAAAAATTGGAAAAACTGTCTTGCATTTAAAAGTGAATTAATTTCACATTATGTGTGGCTAGCAACCTTAATGGTTGCATAAATGACCATCAAATACAAGATTTTATAACTGATCTCCTCCTCTTTCCTGACAGTTCTACTTGTACATTAGAAAGAAGAAACTGACTTCTGTTTTCAGTTTCAAATGGAATTTAAATTAAATTTGAACAAAGTAAGAACTGGATGGGACATCTGAAAATAAGGAGGCTATCCACTTGATACCCACAAAAGACACAGTTGTGCTTCAACTGATTTTGACGTTGACAAATTCTGTTTCCCAGTGTTTGGTAGTTCAGAGAGTTCGTTTTCCTGAGCACTTTGGCAAGACACATGTACTGCCTGATACGTGGGCTGGGGTGCGTGCTTTTTGTTTTCTTTTCCTTTCAATTTGAGAATATATTCAGTCTGCAGTAACAGTCACATTCACAATGAATTTTAATTTTAAGCATGTTTCTTTAATTAAAAGTTAATTTTAATGTATCTAAAAGAGCATTCTACACAACCTTTTTATATCACCTTTAGCATTTGTTGGTCCTCCATTCTGAAGTACACGCAAGACTTTCTAGGAACTCAATTGAATAATTTCCTACTGCCATGAATAATCTATTATGTATTTCTAAATACTTTATGACACAGATAGAATACAAATTATATTCAATTCTTGTTAGCAAATGAGGAAAATACTACAAAAATGTTTTGATTGCTACTGAGATGAATATATAAAAAAGGCACGTTTCCTTGGAATCTGGGCTGTTTTTGTGCAACATAAGACACAGATTTCCAGCTTCTGAGGAAAATTAAGTTTGCATACCAGCACAGAATATCCCTGGGACTTCACTCCGGAATATAACAGTTCGTACTTTCTTATCAGATTTCAAAGCATCCACAGCTTTTGACATCTACAAAGAAACGGAGGAAGGGCAATAACCAAACACTTTTTGAAGTACTTAATTCCAACACTTCACCTTTATACTAAAAACTATTCTTTTCACTTACCATTTTTATAAGATTTTTGTTAAGTGCATTCTTGGCATGAGATCTGTTTAATCCAAGCACCACAATTCCTGGAGGGGAAGAAAAATTGTATCATTGTTACAATGTACTAAAATATAATTTCAAAATAATAATTTTCATAGATAATATATAGAAAAAGTACCATTGAGGACTGCAAAAAAATGCTAATGTAATCACTTAACTACTGAGTTTTTGAAAGAAAATAAATTGACTTACATTTTCCAATGTTAAACATTTCATGTTCAACAAAAATGACATTTATTTTAAGAACAAAAATATGGTCCTAACACCTTCACATGGAAATAGAGTTGAATGTATAATTACACAATTGCATGCACTAATTTCATGTTTATGTGTGAAGTACTGACATGCAATCAGGAAAGATACTTAATTGTAAAGCATATGTTTCCATATTTATACAGCCTGCCTTCAAAAATTTCTTAAAGCAAGAAGTGCCACCAGAGCTAGGACTAGCAACAGGTAAAAGGAAGTTACAAACACAGAAAGAATGCTATCAACAGGAAAGCTGAACTTTTATTAAAAAAAAAAAAAAAATCATATAAAAATTCTCCCCCAAGACACAAAAACCACATTCAATGCTTAGTATACAGCTCCAATCTGACATTCACAGCTCTCTTAGTCCAGTTAGAGGTCAGTTATCTCACTGACTGATTACATGACTGAGAATTAGTTGAATGTTGCAGCAGAAAAAACATTTCTTTGTTCTCATTTCACACCTCTCGCTTAACAGGGACGATTATCAAACAGGAGAATTCCGAGAAGTTTATCTTAGAAATAGGTCTAAGCCTCCCAAGCCTATATCTATCTTTTAGACAATTCCTTCCTGCATACACTACGATTCCCTGAATTCTAAACACCAGCTCACAGTCCTATTAAATTGATCCAGTCCAGGTAAGGTCTCATCAATCAGGACTTTTTTTTACTTGGAGAATGCAGGGGTAGTGGAGAAAGACAAAGAACCAACACAGGGACCAGGAATGAAAGACTAAAAGGGAGCTCTATCTCAAACAAAAATGCCCACAGTATTGCCATCAATCTACAAGATGAAAAAATACTCCAGAAACTCAGTATTTACCAGGTATTTACTACTTCACCACTCAGTTTTGCATGTATAATCTATATTTAATCCAGCTCCTGTAGCCTCCACAGGGTGCCTGTCTTGTAATCTCAGTTACTTCTTTTATTTCAGGGAAACCTGTCCTCTCAAACAACTGACTGATCAGCGCTTGAGCCCACTCCCCTTCCTCTTCCTCCTCCTGCGTGTATGTGCCCATGCATGCACGCAAGAGAAGATGAGAGAGCTCCTGCTCCTTCTGCAGGTACCAATCTGAAAACAAGCTACCACTCTCAAGATTCAAATAAAAAAGGTTAAACCGAAGTAACTGAGTACATATGCTGCTTGCTTGCCCCCAGGGTACAATCAATTGCTATGTATGTATACATCCTAAAAGAGGAGAGGAACCTGGCTAACCCAAATGACTTTCACTTTAGTGTTCTGTAAACCTGAATTCCCACCTGTTCATCCCTCGCTTGGAAGTATTCACCTGATCTCCTGCAAGGGTCCTTATTCAGCACTTACAAAGGAATCTGTTTATGTTTTATTAAGCATACGGGACAACATTCAGGTAATGTTTCTGACTATAGCACTTTTCTTCTACTGTCACAATTTATTCTTCAGGAGGATTACTCCAAATTCAAATACTCTACATGTTCAACACAAGTAGATTTGGCAAAAGCAGCACCTCAGTTAAAGCAACAAAAAGACACTTCACTTTGATTTTACACTCTAAGGCACATATTGCAAATCCAACGTTTGAACAAACTAGAGATGCTATCATCCTAAACTGTTCTTTAGTTAGCAAATAAAGTCTTTTCGGAAGCAGTCTCTTTTCAATGGCAATGATGCTTTTTAATTATGTTTGTGTTTTTCTTCTCCCCAACACAGCCCAAAGACTGTTGCTCAACCACTAATATTAATGCACCCAGAAGGAAGTTCCAATTAACAGTAAATCACATTTAATATTTTTTCCTACAAAGGGATGATCCTTGGAAACAAATCATACAAGTTGAGTCTTCTTAGCAGTGTCGTATCAAGTCGCAGATCTACCACTTCTGCCTCACTCTCCAGAAAAATAAGAGGTAAATGCAGATGACATCCACACAGCTGCTATATTTCTTAAATGGGAAAAAAAAGATGAAGCAAGAACTGCTACACAAAAAGCATAAAAGGTTTACAAGAGGAAACTACATATTGCAGTGATGTATACTAAAACCACATTCCTTGACTTCTTGTTTGAGTCAATTTAGCTCTAATATGCCATTATTGTAGTACCAGGGCATCCTTAAAACAAATTCTAAGGATTCTTAATCCTGCAGTGAGATTTGAGAAGCTTTCCCAATGTATTAATCAGTGACCAAACTACAGATAGATTCAGTACCTGTTCAACGTAACAAAACAGAAATTGAAAAATATTTGATTTCCAGCTAAGAATTATATCCTCTCCGTTCTCCAACCCACCCCAACGATCTCCTGGCAAAAATCATTTCAGACAAATCTTCCCTGTTTTACACGTTCAACAAGATTTAAACTGCCGGTCAGAGAATTTTAGGTGGGATGAACTTCCCTAACCAAGGCAAACAGGAATAATCAGGCTCCATTTAACTCTGCAGAGCTCCACCAACCCAACTGTAAAGAAATGAAGAAAAAAAACAAAAAAACCCAACAAAATGTTCAGACAAGACTGCCATACAGGTAACGATTCTCACAAATACTGTTAGTCATACAGAAAACCCAATTATTTTTATATATTTAAAAATACCTGTTACATCTTCATCTGAAGCATTTAATCATGGTTCATTCTTCCTAAAGCACCTACATATAGATGTGCTTTCCAAAATCTTTTTCAAAAAATATTTGTTTGAAAAGTCTATTTGTAAAAGAATAAAAATAATAATTCATCATCACATTCATCATCAAGTATGAGTAGAAACAATAACAATAATAAAATTTCAGTAACTGTATGGTGTCAAAAAAGTAGCAAATATACTAAGAAAGAATAATCATTCACATAACACTAAACTCAACGTCATAATTTTTCCTGGGAGTCATCTCCACATTATTTCAGAACACTCTTTCAGCAAACAATGTGCATCTATTAAAAGTTACATCTACATATTAAAAAATAACTTCCACCTATTAGCTAGGTTCTCCAAGAGACTTGGATGATCCCCAATGCTGTCCAATATAAGCAGTCATATCCCTGTGTACTATTTGCCCGGCCAACCATCAGAGGAAAAGTGTATGAAAACATACAATACCTTCTCTGCTTATAAGTTAGCTTTCTCAAAAGAGAAATTTGTCTGTGACATAATTCTTAATGTCTAAAAGAAAACTATATGGAAGTCAAACATAATAAAAACAAAAAATGTCTTTTAGTAAGACAGATACATACATATATGAAAGATAGCTCCAAAATAACTGTAAGTTCCCCCTCATTTCATAGTGTACACTAAATATGGGATTTTTATATAAGCAGTTCATATTGAAAGGTTCTTGTATTTTAAGAGCGATCGCAAAAATATATGAAGCTATCATTACTTAAAACTGCTAAGAGAGAAGATTGTATTTCTTTCTATACTGTACGAAACAGCGTAGACAAACTTAAGTGAAGTTATTAGATCATGGTTTAACAACAGTTTACATCAGCACTCAGAAAACCCTACTTTAAATAATGATTTTTACCTGGTTTATCTTGTACTTTTTAGTTTTCAAAAAATATTTATACTCAATGTTTGGTAGAAACACATGTAAGGAGTTATTTACAAATAAATCCTGTCTTTACACTTATATTAGTATTTTTTTCTGAGTTAGAAAGAATCATTACATCTGTATAAAAAGTACTTATAGAACTACGTTTATTTGTATTAAGTATACACACTCATACAAATTATCTATCCAAATGTAATTTTTCATAACTAATAGAATAATATGAATTATGCACTGAAAAATGGAGGGATGATCAAGGAGAGCTAAATTATTTTTGTCTCACTTAATTACTCAGATAAACCAAGGTAGGCAAGTTGACTTAGATGTCTATTATTTTAGAAGTTTCTTAGACAAACCAAGAATCTATGGTGAGTGTACTATGCACAATTCTGGTGGTTTCCATTGATCGCCTTATCAAGAAGTACTTAAGTGCAAATCATACAGATGTGTACTCAGCTGTATTTTTAAAAAACACCAAAATACTCTTAAAAATCCCACATGTGCATCTTTTTTATCTCTAGACACCACTTAAAATCTTTCCTGCACTTCTTCTATCAGTAGGTCTCAGCTGCTCAGCCCTGCTCTATTTAAGGAGACCAAAAGAAGGGAAAGCTTTTCTGATCTATCAGCTAGCTGTCAGTTTCCAACATCTGAACAAACAACTTCAACTTGAGACCATATTTCTTCTGCGCATTCTATGTATGTTAAAATCCTAACCAATGAAGACAAAAAGTTGTCTTACACACTCTAGCTGAATTAGAAAGAACTGGAAAGAATAAGCACAATCAATCATTCTAGTGTAAAATCTAAATTTTACAAATATATATGTCACACTCCAGCAAGTGATACAGCAACACTTAAGACAACAGAGATAGTACTCCTAATTCCACCTATAACTTAAAGAGCAAAAGCCATAAGTTCATTAAAATTTGTAATAGGACCACTAATGCAACTTGGCTACAAGTTCTGAAATGTCAACGGTTGTTGTAATATATTTCAGCCCTATTCAGTGATAATCAAACAGAATCTTAAATAAAGTAAAAGATACATATTTTATTAAAAACACTAGTGCCCACAAGTTGCAACATGTTGTTCAGGTTACACAGGCCATTTTACAATCACATTCTTCAAAAATGTCACATCTTTTGTATTCTAGTAGAGATCAAATTTGGAAGCTGGTAAATCTTGAATACCAGTAACTAGCCCTTCCAAATATAGTCTAATTTCAATTTATGTTTAACAACCTGCCAAAAACTGCAGTAGATGAACCACAGGAAAGTGTTATGAAGCAGCAGGGTCGGTTTTCCTGTGTCCCCATGAAAAGTCCCTGGACAATACATCCTTCTCCGAGCAACAAGAAAACACTAGGCATGGACAAGAGCATAACCACAGCAGAAACAAGCATGTGTGTGATGTAAAAGGTAGTCAGAGGGACAGTGTCTGTCCCTGTGTATAGCCAAGAAGTACGTAATGGAAGAATATAGCACTGGCATCAGGGTCCCACTTGGGAAGGTCTAGTGCATGAACTGGTAGGTTAGAGAAGAGCAAGAAAGACCACAAGGGCTTATATGAAGTTAGTGTCCTAATGCAGGAGGTACATTACATGCTGTAAGCAGATAGATGAACTTGACACACAAGGCAAGGAGGAGAGTGTGCAGTAGCACCATGGGGAGGAAGCAGAGACACGTTTCTTTCACAGAAATGTCAGTTCTTTGCGCTGACAAAGAAGGCACATGAAGCTTATGTCTCCTTCTGGCTTACTTCTAGACCCTTGCTCTTTTCCTTTATTAACCAACAGTATCTGTTTCTACGTCCACATTGTGTTGTACTGCCTCTAGATCACTCTGGAGCGTAGACTTCTTAACCCGGTGAGTTAAAACGGAGACTTTTGGTATAGCTGAGCAGAACAAGGCCTGCAGAAGTCGGCAGCACTGAAAGCAAGAGGGGGTGTGCGATGGTTACCCGGAAAGCGCCATGAGTTGAGCACCAGTGGTGAAGCAGCACTTCCCAGACCACAAAACCTGGATACCACTTCTGCACCTCGTCTGCCCCCGAAGCCAAGCACGTTAGCAGGTGCAGGAAACAGCACAACTGTCGCAGTTTGCTGCTAAACTTCATTTTCTCCCACCAAAAGCGGGCGGCCGACGCCAACTCTGAGGGGCGCAACTCGCACAGACGGTATCTGCA
>VXAK01024505.1:12834-47638 GCA_013399435.1 Arenaria interpres | reverse complement strand
TAAGTTTTTTTTACCTAATGTGTGAGAAACCTCATTCCTAATGTAGTTTTGGGGTTTTTGCTTCTTACTTTCCTGTTGTGTGTGTGTGTGGTTTGTTTTTTCGTTTTTTTTTTTTTAAGAAACCTCAAGAAGGGTTCTCAAGTAAAATGGATCCATTAGCTTCAGTTGTGGAACTCCATTATTAATAGTAACAAAAGTATTAATCTGAGTGCAATCAAAATCAAAATGGTTGTCTAAAAATGGTCAGGAAGAAATTCTCTTTGAGCAGCAACTCACAGTTGCTAATGTTTTCTTTGCTTGTTTGAAAAATTAGGTATTAGCAGCTGTTTGTTGTAAAACTCTGTAGAATGACAAGTAATGAAAACACTTGCAGCAGCATAACTAGGAAGGGAGACTCTGTATTCTAAGCTTATAAAATCCTGCTGAGCTCACACAACACCACCCACTATCTGTGGTGATACTGGGATTTAGGTAATTTCCTCTTGTATAACTGCCATGAAAGAACAGCTGTTTGGCTTCTTTAACAATTAACTATTCTGTCAGTCTTGCTTCCTACTGAATTGTCACATTGATGTGCAGCATCTCTTTCATGCAACTAAATACTGAAAATATAGGACTCAACTGCATGGACTGCTCTGTGCAGACAGCTGCCTTACTGGTAGAATGATCACACTTATTTTTTCATTCTTGTGAACGGCAATTTGTGTTTATTTGCCAAAAAGTTCTCAAAATGAGTCAAGATTTGTTTTAGCCATGTTCTGAAATGAGAATTTAAGTTTCTCTTTGCTTTTTGGCAGAATCTAAGGAAATCTTTTCTGGATTCAGCTGATGAAAGCCACTTTTCCTGTTCATGATATAAGTGAACTTTCAGGAGACTTGGCTAGTCTGAAGGCTTAGCTAAATCCACTTAAAATAGTGGGAGAGCTGCTTTTTGTTAGTTTGTTTTTCATTTGGGGGCGAGTTTTCTTTTTCTTCTTTTTTTTTTTTGTTGGAACCACAGCTCTTGAAAATGTGGGAGCTGCAGTCGTGCGGAACTCAAGGTTATGTGTGGTACCCTTGAGATGCTTTGTTTCCAGCTGTAATTATCTCTTTAAACTTCATTAATAACTGGGCTTTCTTGAAATTAACCTTGTACTAACTCTACATGCACTTTTGTTGGTACTTCCAGCTTTTGCAGAAAATCGTAAGGGCCTTAATTTTTCCTGTTTGATAATGGAAACTTTGGTCTGTAATGTAATTCATCTGCAAAGGCTTCTCAGGAAGTACAGTTTTTTTTGGCAAAATGGTGCAGCACATTAATTTCTTTTTCTTATTTTATTTTGGGATGACTTGCATCTTCATAATTAAAGAAAGAGAAAGCCCTGAGACCCAAGACTGTCTGTTGTAAGTATAACCCTTTTTTCTTTCCAGCCTCTTAGGATAGATATTGCTTGGGGATTTTAATGTTTGATGCTTTTCTAGTAGTTCAGGTACTTGCATTTGCCAGATCTATGTGTTTATAACTGTGTTTCTTTTTATATGCTGAACATTCTTCTGAGATTTCTATTTAGCTAAACGCTGAGCAAAGAAATATTTTAGAGGATGAAATCTTAATTATGCCTTTCTGTGTCTAGCTATTTGTGTATCTATCTAGTAGAGGGATGGATAGCCATTATTTTAGCTTCTTACTTTCGCAGGCTAAACAGTCTCCTTCTTGTCTGTCACCTTTATGCACTCACTGCTAAGCTTCAGAAAGCATGCTAAGAAGCTGAATCAGCAGGCTAACACAGCACTGTTGCAGATGCAGCTCTGACAGTGTTGGAGTTGCCTAGCTGCATCGCAGGAATGTTCTGCCCCACTTTGTTGTAGTGCACTTGGAGTAGTAAAGACCTATTAAAGGTAAATTCAGTTGCTGAGGTATCTTTTCCCCCAGAGCCTGAGAATGTGAATCCAGACTGTTGTATGTCAGTGAAAATAAGAGTTGTGGTGAAAGGTTGAGTATGTGGGATATAACTAGCTCACAGTGGAAATGGAAATCTTGTTGTAAAGGCACAGATGATGACATACAAGATTTTTAAAGTACAGGAAGCAGACCACTTTGGCAGGTGTGGGTATACTGATGAGAGAAAAAGTAAGAAGATTCAATCCCCAAATGTTTATACAGTCAGTCATCTCAAGAAATAAGCCTTTCACTTCTACTTTATCTTCTTAGCCTGTTCTCCTAAGAAACAAGGGTTATATTCTGGCTTTGTCATCTGTTCCCCAGTATCTTTTGAACCTATCGGCATTTTTGAACCAAGTTGATCAAGGGTTCCTGAAAATACACATCTGCACAGGGAAGAGTGATGGTATCAGTCCTCTACTGAAGGAAGTGCTGCAGGCTGAGCTCACCACTTACTGGACCCTGAAGAGTCAATGCAAGAGGAAGATTTACAAAAGCGCTGGACAGAGTGCATTTTCTAAGAGACTGGCCTTCGTTAGCTACTCTCATTTGGTGTTGATGAGAATATCAGTACAAGACACATCATTCAAGCATGCAAACAATTCTGAGACATTTTGCCTCAACAGACATGAGTACTGTGTGCAGATCTTCTCTTTTTAGAAATACTGATAATGAAGTTCCTGGAAAGAATTTTTGCAAAAGTTCTGAAAAATATAGGTCTCCTCAAAATCCTCTGTATTTGAGCAGTCCGAAATTGTATTTACACTTCAACTACAACAGATTTGTTTGGCTTCATGTTTTTAATGGAAGACAATTTCTAGAGATTTATTTCTCGTCTGAAACAGCCATTAAAAATAATACTCACTAACTGAAGAGATTATTTCCTCAAGACCATAGAATCTTGTTTTGGAGGAGTGATGTAATGGATACCTGGGGTAGAAGGTGAGACTTGAATAACAGGATGGAAGATGTGGCATCAAGACTGTAAGAAGGGTAGTGGAATACAGGAGCCTGTTACAAAGACTTTGGAAAACAGTACTACATATACTACAAGCTCAGTGTTCCGTGGAGAATTCAGGTTAAGAACATATGGTCATTGTAAACAATGTTACAAGTTAGAATCTTTCAACTGTGTATTTTACAGAACAAGATAACATAAACTGAAATAGCTGATTATTAAAGTGAAGAATCTAGGCATGAAATTTTGGTAAACAAGGTAGCTCTAACTTCTGGAGGAGTCCCGGCATCACAGTGTATCATCACATGTCAAAAGCACTGCAAGATGTGCTTTAATCCAGAACGTTCTGTGCCTCAATCATCTTGAAGCAATCAACATCTTTTACTTCTAATATGAAATGATTATTAGTACTATTGATGTCTCCTTTATTCTACTTTATCTGTATTGAATTCTGCTTCACTGAAGATTCAGACATGGAAGGCCAATTTGCAAGCCACCATTAGGGTTTATTTGCCCAAAAGAGACTGAAATTTGGCCTGATGAAGCTTATTTATATGTTTTAGTTGTGTTGTTTGGCTTTTTTTACAGGTAGAAAAACTTCCCACTTGAGTAACTTTTCGAAGATGGCAATTCAGGTTTCATTTGGGGACTGCAATGCAGAGTTATGTATTCAATATATACACGGAATTTCTGGAAAGTCTCCCATGAATGTATTACCAACTATACAAATAATTCTCCCTCAAGGGCCAGCAGATCCAGGAAATTCATTGTATGTGTCACTGAGACAAGAATAAATTCTGAATTTACTTGGCCTGTGTTTTTTCATTTAAAATAGCTGATAATCTTTTTTCTACAGTATACAGTAAGCATGAACAAAAATTATACTGCCTTTGAGGAGTTAAGTAGTGAAGTCTTGTGAATGAGCATGGAAAGTCTGGATACTCTTAGGTATAGTATGTAAAGTATGAGTCTAGTATTTCAGGATATATATGAATGAGATGTTCCTGTTATTTCTGCTGGATCTGCAATCTTGTTCTAATGTTCATGTTATCAGATACTCCGATGAGAGTGAAATGTGGCAGCGTGTTCACAGAGCTGGAGTTCAGTCAGGAACAAAAATATATGGACGTTGTCAAAGTGAAGGATGAATTTTCTTGGAAATCGCTTAGGACAAAACCTGACAAGTATCTGAAATGATACTTGTCTGAAGAAGAACAGGTACTTCAGAGGGTGAAGTTTGACACATTTTAAATGTTTTACACCAACATCTGCAATTTCTTGCTTGCTGCAGAAATAAAACAAAATTCCTTTGCCAGTAGGGAGAGCACCATTAATGCTGCTATCATTTGTAAAACAAAATTTAAAAAAACAAATTATTTGGATCCTGATTGCTTTCTAATGAGGCATGCCATGTACAGTACCCTCTCTGAACTCATCAAAAGTATCCAGAAGTGATGCATGTGAGTAACCTGACCGTTTAACTGTACAATCTTGTTGGCTTTGAAGTCAGTGAAGTCAGGAAATGCATCTGTTTCCAGGTGATTGTGTTTGGAGTACCACCACTTTCTGTAAGAAAGACATCTGGATACCATGCAAGTTTCCATATGGCAAAACTATCAACAGGTTATTTTTGTGGTAATGACAGAATTGCATATCTGGGATGGTTTTTTGTCTGCTCTCCAGTGGCTCAGAGGAAAGCAGCTTAGTAGAAGATGTGGGAAGATGCTGAAGTTCTAGGACTTTACTCAGAGTTAAATCAAAGCTCAGTTAACTATATACACTTCAGTTATTATTGTACGAAGAAATCACATATAATTGGACAGATGGAAGATTTCAGCTCTAGTTGAGGCAGTTCATGTTCAGGGGTAAGGAGGGGAGGAGATTACTTTCTTTCCTGTGACCTTTTGTCCAAAGAGACAGAAGTCTGAAAAATGTTTTGCTTTGAGCAAGCCGCATTAAATGATGGGGGAATACCAATATACATGTTAGGCAAATGTTTCCCGGGCAATAGCAAAATACACTAGTTTAATACTAAAACAAGGCAGCTCAGGTAGAAGGCATAGTATAGAGCATGAGCCCTATAAAATGCATCTCTGGGCTGCCTAGCTTTATTGGTGAAATTAATTTGGCGCAGAGTGGGTTAATGGATTTTTTTTTTGTGCAGCCTGTGGAATTTTTCTAGCATTACAGGAAGGTGCAGAGTTAGCTTGTAGTACTTCTCTTACACTACTACAAATGAAAAGTATTTTGAAAAGTGTAATGAGAGATGTTGTAGGTGTTTAGTTGATGGATCTAGCACCCTGTGTCTACATTCTTCAGCTTAAAGTAGCACCATGATTAAAGAAAGCTTCATTATGGTCATTCTATGAAGTGTGGAATCAATGGGAGGAATTGGATCTGAAGATAAACTGCATTTATTTAAGAGCACTGACTACACGTTCTTCCAGTGAAAGCACAAATGTCATATATTCTGCCTTGGGTTCACCAATTGCAACCTTATCAGTATCTTGATCAGCATTTCAGCTTTATGATATAAGAAGAATTTTACTTATCGTAACGTGTCCCTCCATGCTCAGTGTCTGTCAAGCATTGATTTGTATGCATAAGGTTTTGGGATGTAAAACTACTGCTATGTTTTTAGATAAAGGAAACCTGGAAGTTCTCTTCTGAGTTACAGACTAGAAGAGAACGTGATTGAGAAATCATAATAGAAGTATGAAGATTGAATGCTACTCAAACTCCCATACCACCTCTCTTTTGGAGAGTTCTGCTGTACAATGGAATATAGAGTCTTTGTGCACTTCACCTCTTGTGTTCAAAAGTGAATCTGCAATGCTGAGTCCAGTACCTCTTTGTTGCCACTGACTAACTGAATTGATAATGTCTGAAACTGTCCTGAAGTTTTGAAACATAGCTGGTTTAGTTCTGGCAGTCATTAGGAAGAATGTGTGTGCATTACAAATAGATGTATTGATGTAGAAGGCGGAGAACAAAGAAACACGTTCAGGACTGTGTCATTGAATAAAAAGGAAAGGGTTTGTTTTTTTTTTTCTCATAACTAGTATCTGGAAAATATCCCTTACTAAATAAAATCATTATTTGGAAGGGATTTCCTGATACTGATTAGGTGACTTCTGAACTTCCTGATTGAAGCGGGACTACTTGCTGGATCATCACTTGCTTACTGAAGCTTTGAATATCTCCAAGGGCAGAGAGCCTGCTACCTGTGTTTTATCAGTCTGTAGTTGCTCCTCTGCTTAAAGAAGAATTTTATCCTGACATCTAATCTGTGCCTCCTAAGCAACTATTTCTGGCTGCTTGTTATACTGTTATGACATCCCCAAAGGGTTTGACTCATCTTTGTAGCTGCTGTTCAGGTGTCTGTGCTATTAGGGCTCCTCTTAGCCTCCACTTTACCAGACTAAATAAGTCCAGCTGCCAAACCCGCTCTCATAATTTATTTGCCCTGGGTTGTTTGTCTTGATAGCCCTCCTACTGGACCTTATCTGGTTTCTCCACATCCCACTCGAACTGGAGAAGGATGGAACTAGACAGCCTTACAAGTCCCAAATAATGGAGGATAAAATATTCTGAAGTACGCAGCCTGTGCCAGTGTCTCAGTATGGAGTTTGCCTAGTTTATGGGAGATGTGCTCTTGACCAATATTTAGCTTTGCATTCACCATAACTCTGAGGTTCTTTTTGACAGTGCAGCTGTTCAGTCAGCCAGATCTCAGCCTGTACTCATGAATAGGATTATTTCAGCTGCAGAACTCTACGCCTCTTGCCATGTTTTTTAAGGTTTCTTTAATCCTTAACATTCCCAGGTCCTGCTCAATTGAAGCTGGGACATCATTTGTATCCCCTAAATTACCATTTTCTGTGGATTTTCTGAGTGTGTTCTATGCATCCTCAACTGGGTGATTGATGGTGATGTTAATTGTTGTGTGCCTTGGAAGCAGTCTTGGGGTGCTCTGCTGCTTGCTGAACACCAGGAGGCTGGGCTGTTGGTTGCTGCCCTTTGAGCCTGGCAGTCCAGCTGATTTTCAGCTCAAGATCAGTCTGATATGCTTTAAGGGAAAATACTTTTGTGTTTGGGGTTTGAGATGCTCAAGAAATGTAACTTACACTATTAATAGCATTACAAAGCCACGTGGCTAGCGAATGTGAATTAAATGTTAGCCTGGAAACCTGCTGTTGCTGAATGGGTGAGTGTCTTCAAGATCGTAATTGCCTTGTTAAACTTTTGCAGGCAGCAATGATAATATTTGCTAAATGCCTCCTTTTTTTCTTTTCTTTTCTTTTCTTTTTTTTTTTTAAAAAAAANGAAAAGATTTTTAAAAAAAAAAAAAAAAAGCCAAACCCGCAAACTGCTGCCTGTGGTGATAGCAGCAGCTACGTCTTGATTTTTAACTTGACCGTATTTGTAAACCTCAACCATGTTAAGGCAGGCTGCACTGTGAACTGAACTGCTTCTGGTGCAATTCTCTGCAAATACAATTTGTTCCTAGAAGCAGACAGAAAATAAAGCACAAAAAAATCTTATTTCACAGTGTCAAAAGTCTATTTGCCGAGTACCTGGAGATCATCTTTTGTTCGTGCTACCAGAGACTTTGAAGCTTTTTACTGAAAAAGATGGATTGCTTAGCATTATATCTCCCTTGATTTCTTATTATTTCTCATACCCCTCTGCTATACTGATATAGCGGAGTTGTTTACAAAATGTTTACAACTTTGATTTGATTTACAGCTTTGATACGTATCTCTTAACTGCCTATTTTGTGCAGAAAGAGGAGAAAACCATTGATGTATGCAACATGTTATGTTTGCCATGACTATGGAAAATGACTTCAAAAATAGGAACTACATGGACAAATACATGGTTTAATTTAAACTTTCGCTTTTCCCAGTAAATGAGTACTGGTGTGTCATCTTGTTATAATCTTGAATGCTGCAACTTACAAAGTAGTGAGAACATTATTAAAGCGTGCTTGTGCTGTGTCTGTGTCTATGGATTTGGGGGACGAGGGGGTCAAGGGAAAGGAGTTCCAAAGGAAAGAAGTACCTTTATAAAAGCATGTCTAAAAATTGCTTCAAAGCTCTGAGTCATTAAGAATATATACAGAACCCTATGTACAAGAAGATGCAGTTTTAATGACTCTATGAATTGTCTTTGGTACTGTATTTAGGCTCTAAATGTTTAGACTGGAAGCTTTCTGTCAGGTGTCTGTAACACAGGTTGACTGTCGTGTGCAATAATGAATAGTTAAAATAATTAAAATAACTAAGCAGTATGAAAAGCACTTAATCAAATAAAAATTTAATACTCTCTGTGACATTGATGCGTTTGGTATATCGTATTGGTGAGGAAGGGGAGTGGAAATGAAGAGTTTTTCTTACTTAGAGCAGTAAAGTTGCAAAAGAGAAGTGTACCAAGATGAAATACTGCTATTACTGAGCCTATATTAAACTGTAAAATGAAGATAATTGTTAGTTCTCTAACTTGTTTGGATGATCTACTGGGTACTTAATAAAAGCAAGTGAGAAGAAGTAGTCTGACTGTCAAACTATTATCCTAGGTCCTCCAGCTCCAGTCCGAACTCCAATGAAGTATGAAACACAGAGACCAGGTAGCTGAATATAACTGAGCTAATGTCCTTTTCAGGTGCAACTTTGAAATCAGTGGTTTTGGTTTTTTGGTGACCAAAGCATGTGGTTGATTATGGTTTAGGAAGAAGTCAGACAAGTTACCAAACATTTGAACCACTGCTTATCTTCTGTGCACTGGTTAATTTATGAAAGAAAATATCTTGGGAGACTATGCAGTTTCATATAGTTTCTATTTTCCTGATTATCTGATATCAATTAATCTAGCTGGTGATGTTTTTAGCAGAAGATTGTGCAGCACGCATGTGTATATACGTACAATACTGTTAAAATCTGACAAAACAAAAGCATATAAACCAAGAACAGTATGGGTTGTTTATTTTCAAGATGGTACTAAGACAAGAATATTTAGTTGTATGTTACGCAACGAGGAGAAAACAGTCATTACCTGGTAGAGACCTTTAACTTTTTTCAGTGTGGATCTTTCCATATCAAGCCCAAAAGACCACATGCCTATGACTCAGCGTGGGAGCAGCCAGTGCGCACTGAGAGCTATTGCACAGACACACAAATGCATGAGAACTGCGTAATACATTTAAGTTTTGGTAAAAATCTCTCTATGGAGACTCATTACATGGCACCAACTTGTTACATCCTCTCTGTCACACTATGCTGCTGCATGTCACCTCAGACAAAAAACAACAGAGAGAGATTTTATCAAGACTGAAGGAGGTGCCTCACCACCTACGGCAGGAGGTGTCCCATCAGCTATTTTCTACCACAATGAAATTAGAGATTTTCTGTAAAAATTAATGTTGGAACTTTGTGAGTATTTTTTGGTTTTTTTTAATGTGCAGCCCTGGAGTTTGGCTTGATGGCAGCAAGAGCATATTCCTAATGGAATAAGTATTTAGAACAAGCATGGAAGTCCCTATCCTTCAGAAGTTTTGTTAGTTTTTTAAACCATAATCTGACATCCTAGAAGGAAAGAATGCAGTAACATACTATTCAGTGCTTGTGGTATTTCTACTTGTTTGCTCCGATTTGAAGAAACCAGCAGTGTTTATGACTCATGAAATTCATCAGTCAGTTAAAATACAGCTGTATGTAATTAGGAAAATGAGTTCTATTTCTGCACACTTTTTTCTCAGATTAAAAATACATATTTTAATATGCTCTTTTATAGCGGCCAACACTTGAATACACTGACTGCCTCTTTCAGATTATTTTGCAGATACACTTAGCTCAACTCTGCCAGTGCTCTGAGCTGACCAGGAATACTTTAAAAGTGTTTTAGTAGTGCAAAAACCAAGCTATTAAAACCCGGTGAGGAGCTAGACACAGCCCTGATTGAAACACTTTTAGTTCAGGCTCAGGAGCACACTAACTGTGGTTGTACAGCTTCTGGTCTGCCCAGGATACAAGAGGAATGTGTTATATTGGTGAAGGTTATAAAGCCTTCTTTATTAGACTTAAGGCAATATGATTCTTGAACTTCAGTTTTCAAACAAGCAGTCTTAGTGTGCTACATCAGTATTAGGGTTTTAGGAGAAGGAGGTGGCTGGTGACTTGGCTTTTCTTCTTTCCCCCCTTTTTTCCCTCCCTGTTTCTCCCCCTTTTTTTCCCCTTATTTTTTTTTCCTTTTTCTCCCCCTCAACCCCCTTTTTTTCCTTTTTCTTCCTTTTTTCTTTTTTTTTTTTCCCTTTTTATTAATGAGAACTGACATGGTCTGTGGCATGCTATGGACATGAACTTGGTATCTTTCCTCAGTAAAGTGCATTGTGTTAGAAGGTCTGTTTTGCTTATTTAGATATTTTCTTGAAGACGTTAATTCCTTGCGTGTAAAATTGTTATGGAAGACAGAGAGTGTTGGAATCTTTTTGTGACTGACTGAGACCTTGCCCATTTTCCTTACGCATTTTAGTGTGAAAATTAATTTTTTCCCCCTAAAGTCTCCCTTAGAAACTCCTTTAAGATCATGGAAATTATGTGCAAACTGTCTAATGTCTAGTATTTCTTCATACATGTTTTTTGCTTTAGTGAAGAGAGGACTCACAAAGGACATAACCTGTCTGAAGGATTTTATGAACGATCCCAAGAGAGAAGAACCTCTAGTTGGTATGTGTCTTGTTTTCTGAATGGTATGTCTTTTAATTTGTAACCAAATGGATTTCGTTTTGAAGTAAAAGGTGGAATTTTAGATACTGTTTAATTTTCTGTAAATTTATTGAATAATTTATGGGATATACCTTCTCTCTTACACCTTTTAAAATTTAGTTTATTACACTGAGTGTTATAAAGGCCATCTCTTTTATAAACCTTAATTGTTAGACAACTCATTCCTGAAGGAGCCATCTTAGTAAAGAAGCTTTTCACAGATCACAGAATAGTTGAGGTCGGAAGGGACCTCTGGAGGTCATCTGCTTTTAACCCCTTACTCAAGCAGGGCCGCCCAGAGCAGGTTGCCTAGGACCATGTCCAGATGGCTTTTTAATATCTCCAAGGTGAGATGCTCCACGATCTCTCAGGGAAACCTGTGCCAACGCTTAGTCACCGTCACAGTCAAAGGTGTTTCATGATGTTTAGGCAGCATCTCCCATGTTTCAGTTTGTGCCCGTTGCCTCTTGTCCTGTCACTGGGCACCACTGAAAAGAGCTTGGCTCCCTCTTCTTTGCACCCTCCTTTCAGGTATTTATACATCCTGAAGAGATCCCCTCTGAGCCTTCTCTTCTTCAGACTAAATAGTTCCAGCTCTCCCAACCTTTCCTCGGAGAGATGCTCTAGTGCCTTCAGCATCTTCATGGCTCTTTGTATGTCCATGTCTTGTACTGGGAAGGTGTGGCCCTACTGGTGCTGAGTAGAGAGGGTGGACCATCTTCAGCCTGCTGGCAACACTCCAGCCCAGGATACCATTACCCTTTTTGGCCACAAGGGCCTATTGCTTGACTCATCTTCAACTTGGTGTCCACCCAGTTCCTTTTCACCAAGCTGCTTTCCAGCTGGTCAGACCCCACCATATACTGGTACCTGGGCCTGTTCCTCCCCAGATATAGGACTTCGGCGATAGTTTATTTTCAGAGTTAAGATTTAGCAGTATAACACTGTAGTGGGTCTGAGATGGAGCTGAATTTCTCCATAGCAGCCTGTGTGTTTTGGATTTATTACTGTGTTGATCGTATACCAGTGTTTTGCCAGTTGCTGAGCAGTGCACAGCATCAAGACTCTTTTTTTCCACTCTGGGTCCTTACCCCTCATCCCTTATGTAGGCTGGGGAGGGTGGGCAAGAGACTGGGAGGGGACACAGCCAGGACAGTTGATCCAAACCGGCCAAAAGGATATTCTGTACCGCATAATATGCTCAGCAATCACAATGAGGTAAAGAAAGAATAGGTGAGGGGAGCAGGGTTTAGCTTCCAAGGTTCAGAGACTGACTGGGTATTGGTCTGCTTGTGGGGAGGTGACTGGTTTTCATGTGTGTTTTTTTTCCTTTTTTTCCCCTCTCTTTTTTTCACCTATTAAACTGTCTTTATCTCAACCCATGAGTTTTCTTGGGTTTACTTTTCTGCTTTCTCCCGATCCTGTTGAGGGCTGTGTATGTGAGTGAGCAAACAGCTGTTTGGTGCTTGGCTGTTGGCTGGGGTCAACCCATCACAAATACACAGCATTGGAATTTAGGATGATAGGGAACAGCTGCAGGTTTTTCCTGTTTGTTTTAAGCTGGTAATAAACTTGTTGCATTTAAGCTGTTCAGAGTAAAACTTTCCATGCTAGTTATAAGCCTCAGACTTGGAGGAGTATTTCTAGGGCATAGTCTTTCTGTCGTTTCTTTGAAAAATGAAGAAAAATTCCATTTTCATTCCTGTAATTCTTAAGTTTATGGAAAATTTTTAGATTATGGACTCAGTTTTGTGAAGTGATTATTGTCTTTCCTACAGGTGCTTTGTGCTACGTTGATACTGTCCAAATTATGTTTGACTAGTTTAAATCCTGTTTTTTAATACAGACATTTGTATGGCATTTCCTGTTCTCATTCTCTATTTTGTATGCACTTCTGCATGAATTACTTCTTATATGACTGTGCTGAGTGGAAGGCTCTTTCTTAGTTTATTAAACATACTGTGAAATATTTAGTTTTGGCGGGCTTGCAAATCTGCCATAGACAGTGTGTTTCCTTTCAGAATAAATGCAGGTAATAAGTCCTATCCTTGTGATCCTGAAGACATCTTGAAATTGTGAAAATGGAATACTTTATTAATTTTGGCTTTTAATGAGCAACACTGAAGAGAATACATTTGCTTATAGTACTTTATACTAAAATATAGATATTTGCAACTCTTGCTTTTACAGGTTTAGAGCATGTGGTTGAAATCAGATTTGAAGGAAGAAAAGAGCCACATTATGAGTGCAAGCTGTGTGGGTTTAATACAGAGATGGCACCTATGATAGAACATCTTAGTGGATATAAACATAGAAGAGCATACATTGTGAGTAATTTTGATGTGTTTTGATCACACTTTCTTTATGATACTCCCCTTTTATGATTTTTTTTCCCACAAATACTTACATCAAGTTTGTCAACCCCCATATGATAAACCACTAATGGGTCAGGTCAACATGAAGCTGTGAGCTATTGAGGAAGTGTGATCCATCAGTGTATGTCTCTATATGCTCAAAATCTCTTCCTAAGTGTTTTGATTGGCTCTAGAATTGGGTTCCTAGGATGTTGTGGTTCTTTCTTATTCTCAGCATGCCCATAGCATTATTGGGTATGGTACAAAGCATGGTATCTTTCGGTAGCAGGCTTTGCGTAGTATCCATTTTTTGTTTTGAAGACTACTTAAACACCTTTAACGCTAACATTTAGTTGTGTTACAGAGAAGCAGCTAGCTCATAAGATTCAAAACAGTGTTTACTAGTCTTTTGGAAGCTTGCCCAAAAGGTGAAATGTGCCAATTTTTTAATATTGTGATGAATTTCGATATTGACCACTTCAAGCTGTTTTTGCCAACAGTCTAAAGAATTTCCAGATAAAATGAAGAGAAAGACAACAGACGTAAAAGAATGCAAAGTCTCATTTCTCAGACGAATAGCAGGAGAGCTGGAGAAGACTGAAGGATTAAAAATGTATAAGGTAAATGGAAGTAAATATGAAGTATCCAGTAACGTGTCTTTTATCAGTGTGTTTATGTTTGACCTAGTAAATTTTAAAAGTACTGCTGAAAAAGCTTGTAAAATTCCTGTATGTTTCGAGCAAGTGCAGTAGTAAAGTGAGCTAAGACTTAACTTAAAGTTGCCCTAAAAAATCTGGGGAAAAGAACAGTAGTTTTGAAGTTCCTCTGAAAAACTGAAGTTGTTTATTTTTAAGAAGTTAGGTTTCTTAGATAGAAGATGTCTAGTCCAAATTCAGTGGTCCAGAAATTTTATTGCTTTACTTCAATGGTTTTTAATTTTTGCAACTTAAATTTTTTTAAATGTAATTTTTCTCTCAAATTTCATTTCTATCTGTAAGATTATATGTCTATCAGATTATGTGCTTCAGTATGCTGGCATAAATAAAAGTATTAGTTCCATTTCTAAAGGCAGTTGCCATAGAGACTTGTTAAGAAATTTTAATCAGAAAATCTAATATGAAATTATTTCTATTCCTAGATTGAAGGTTACATAAGACCAAGTACCTCACGTAAGTCTATGAATTACCTGAATATAATAGATATAACGTAACTGATATTTGGCTAATTTGAATTAGTAGTTGAACTCAAAGGGTTTGACTGATTTAAAACTTACAACTTGTAGTAGCACAAAGCATTTTCAGAGATTTTCCCCTTTTTGTGAATTTGAAATGAGGGAAGAAAATGATTGCCAGACTTGCAGTGTTTCTTAGACAGTTTTTAACTGCTTGTTTCTGGAGGTATTTAAGATAAGTAATTTGCTAATCAAGGGAAGTGAAAAGGTATGGAAAAATGATGTTTTGATGGGTTTCTCTGAATAACCTGATAAAGCCTTCTCCAACTCATTTCAGTCATCAAAAGGCATACATGCTGAATCACTGGTAAAAGTGGAAGTTATAGTTCTTTAGCAAGTCCATTGGAACAAGCAATGGAAACCAAACCCTCAAACATAGTAACAGCATCTTCCCTCATACAAAATGTTTGAGATATGTCCTTTGTTACTGTAGATGTGCTATTTAATGCTTAATGATGCCAACTTGAAGAAATATGCTACCTAGTATCAGTGGGAAGGTAGGTTTGATTTAAATGAGTGAAGTTTGCATAAATCAACAGAGTTTGTCCGTGTGACTCCTGCTGGAGGTGCCTACAACAGCAGTGCTTTTTTTTTTTTTATTGATTGTTGATGGCTTCTGTGGATTGTACCTTTTAATGCTGGTCTGCAAAACAAGGTGGCAGAGACTCTTTTTGAGCTCTGTTTGTCTCTCTTGTGAAGAAGAGGGAATGTGACCCGGTAATCTAGCTCAGTAATTCTCTGTCCAGAGTAAATTGACATCAACACTTGACTTCTGTAGAACTAGAAGACATGCTCAGATATCAAACCAGAACATCAAAAAGGGGTGATCCCACCGAGTCCTACAGGATATGAAGAATTGGAAGAATGAACAAGAATGAAGTCAGCTGCAAAAGTGTTGTGTCATTCAGTATTAAGGTTTGCTCTGGTTAGGTGGTAAGGGCAATATCAAGTGAATTCCAAAATAAAAATACTAATTATTTAGAAGAAAATCATGCTTACTACTTGCAGCCACTTTAGGACCAGTAAGCGTTCTGTTTGTGTAATGCTTCTGTTGCAATTATACAGTGGAAACCCTATGATGTTGCTAATAATTCTTTTCAATTTTCTAGCCCCATCAAAGAAGAAAGCAAGGTGAGACTATAATGCCCCCAGGGGAATCAGAAGAGATCTTTTTTTCTTTCTACTTACTATAAAGATCTTATTTTCTGTAACAAACATTGTCACGTATAGGGAAATGTTTGATATTGTCTTTCTACTGTACTTCTTTCTCTTGCATAAGTTGTTCCTTTCTGCCTGCGAGGAAATAACCTGAAATAAAATTTGCTATTCAGTTTATAAGCAGCTATGGCTTTTGAAATGCTGCACTGGTTGTGCAATTCAATGGCAATCTGGTGTACTCATGCACAAAAATAATTGCAATTCAAATTTCAAGGTGTTACGACTTTCTTTGGGATGTCATTGCCCAAGTAAGTTGTAGAAAAGGCATCCCTGTTCATACAGGAAGAAAAAACCCAGCAGTACTTTAGTCATCTCCTTTAGCTGACCTGTAAAGAAGTTCATCAGAACTACTGATCTCTGGGAGTCACTCAGAGTAAGGACCTTTAAGAAATATAGTATTGTACATATGCCATAGAAAAAGATATCCTCTATTGGTAAGTGATATAAATATTGAAGATGAAATATTTTTGTTCTAGATACTATGAGTAAACCCAACTTCTTAGTAATCTTTAGAATGCATCTTAATATTTTCATTTCTTTTCTTTTAAGGTGGGAAGATGATTATAAGCATGAGGTATGTAGAAGTAGTAATTATTCTGGAAATGTCTTATGTTGTAACAGTTTCCTTATGCTTGCTTTGCATTTTTATGAAAAAAAAAAAAAAAAAATTCTTATTCGGCTTCATTTGCCATTTTTTTAATATTATCCCAGAAGCACAATAACTGATCTAATGACCAGAGTTTTGTGTTGATCACAGCAGAAGGGGAATGAATACTGTACATCGGGATGCTCATCCACCTTAGCTCTCAGAATTCCCCTTCAAAGTCACTGAGACTCTCAGACCCGGTGTCTGCAGACCAGGTCTCCCAACCTGTGCCACAGTCTCCACTTCTCAGTTTTGCCCCTCTTCAGTTCAAACGTATTCTATACTGAAGGTTTGGTTTAAATATAGCTTACCTTTTTTCGAACTCAAAGCTGAAACTCAAAATGCTCCCTGCTATCTCTTCTGAATAGCACTGTGCACAAACACTGAGAACTACCTCATTTTTATCTTAGTGGCAGAGATTATCTTTATATCTAATGTATTCTGTGGTGATGTCATGCTCTTTTAGGCCTGGGGTACTATGCTACCCAAGCAGGCAGGTGGGCACTTAACTTTTTTTAAAAAGGGGTTGGTCCCGAAAGAGGAAGGCCTGGAAAAGATTGCTCTTCCTGGTATTGGAAGGAATGCAGTTCTGTTTGTAGTAGCTGCTACCTAATTGCTATCCTAATGTTATATGTTTATGACTGTGACCTAAAAATTACTATCTTTTCTTTGTGGCGACTTCTGTCGTTGGATAAAAGATTAAAAGGTCTTGCTTTGTACAAGATGGTGCAACAAATACTGTAGTATTCAGTCTTTCGATTTTTCTTCCCCTTTCTGCAATCCAACAGAATGATCCTGTTCGGAAACAGAAAGCTCTGCAGTTCTTGGTATGTATGTAAAATGATTGTGATAACAGTCATGCGCAGTGAATATTGTGAAAGAGCCTCTGATTACTGATCAAACTCATTTGACCACAACATTTCTAAGTTCTATTTTAATGGACTCTGCCCTTTTGAGAAGCTAGTACAGCTGTAGCATAATGTCAGCTCAGAACAACTTGCTGGATTAAATGTGAGCACTCTGCCTGTTCTCTGCATCATTCTTCCCTTTGCTGAGGAGCTACCCTGACAAGCAGCGTTAGGAGCACTGTGTTGCTCATGTGCTGTTGGCTGCCTGTATCTAATGGGATTGCTGATAGCGCCGAATGAGAGGGGCCGGGCCGGTCTGGCTGCCTGTGGTGCAGGTTTTTTTTTTTGTTTCATGTTGTGAAAACATCTGACAGTCTGTATTCACTATTTTACTCCATTGCCAGATACTAAGGCAATTTCAGACGCTTGTTTGTGTAGACAAGTAGAGTGTTTTGAGATACCTGCTTCATTGCCAACTGGAGAGATCTTTTTCAGTTTTTCTTTTTTTTTTTTTTTTTTAAGCTGTGGGTACTTAGGACTTTCAGAAGAGGTGGAGAAAAAGCAAGTCTGGGGATAATCAGTAAACTACCCAGGCTGCCTATATTCTTTTAACTTACTGTAATCACTTATAACTTTATATGCTTACTTATCAGTCTCTTTGGATGTTAAAAAGACAGATAGCCATAATTGTTCTGTGCTTTATAGAATTATGTCAATATCTTTTGGTATCTCTCATTTCCAAAATTATACATAGGAAAATTATAATGGAAACTTTCAACTTTTTGTTACTAAAATGAAGGAATCAAAAGCATTTAATGATGGTGCTGAAGCTTACTTTTTATTTGATTTTCTACACAGACAACATAAATTTCGGACTTGTGCCTTTCTCCATTTGCAGCAAAATGTTCATGATTGACAGTCTGGGAGTGGCAAGGTTTTGTTTTACCTTCTATCAGGCCATAGTTATATTCACAATTTTATTTTTTCATACATATGTGTGTATACGTGTTATATATGTCTTACATTTAAACTAATAGTATAAACTTGGTCATACCAAAATCGAAGTATAACTTTGATCTGTTTGTGTATATGACCCTTCAGCATCCTAATGACCAATTCAAACCATGTTTTTCAACAGGAGACTTTTCACATCACCTCAGACTCCGAAGCAACACTTGTTGTTCATATTACACAGGAACTCACAGAAGCTTTGAAGGCCTTTTGTGAAAAGAAAGCAGCAGTAAGTAACTTAATCTTGACCAGAGTTGTTTTACCATTGGAAGGAAAGGAGTTGTTGAACTCATTGTGTTAACACGCTGCCAAACTGTAACAATTCAGGCATAGATCAACTCCCCTCTTCCCAGTTAAGTGTATTTTAATTTTGTTTACAACTTCTAAGCACCAAATACATTAATTGCATGCTGCATTTCTATTAGTTTTCCATTGTCTTCCATTTGTTGTCTTTTGTATGCAGTCTCTCCCTGTTTTGGGCACCATTTTGCTTCATGGTGTTTGGTTGTCATCCTTCCTTTGCAGTTGGTCCTTGGCATGATAGCTTTTCTTCTAAGATTAATCAGGCTTTAAATGCTGCCCAAATGTGTCACTTCTTTTGTGGGCATGTGGACAAGTCTTTCTTACTTGTGACTTGTAGCTCTGCTCCCACTTGAGAGCTTCAATCTAGTCAGACTAAGGTAGACAAAATGCTCCTGTCTTTCTGTTGACCCTCACTAGCCTCTATAGCTTTTTTGCATAAAAATGGAATACCTGTAGAAAAAAATGGTCTGAAGAAGGACCAGAATCTGTACAAAAATGGCTCATCACCTCTGGCAGCTACTGGTTCGTAAAATTCAGCATGTGTTTTTTGAAAGGTATTTCATATTGGTTTCTTAGGGATTAGTAATACATTCTATGTCAGCTGAGTTATGGTAACTGCCTTTGTACAAATGCCACCACCTTTCTGAGAGCTACACTTTCAAAATATCATGCATTTGAGTATAATACAGTTCTCATGAGCTAGTTAAGAGTTGTTGTCTTAGCTTAATCTCAGGTAGTAGCTGAGCCTTCTGTTCTGCATTCCCCAACTAGAGACAGGGTTTGCATATGTATCAGTTTTATATTTTAGCCAGGTGGTGTTGAGGGATATGGGGCAATAAGATAAAGAAATTTGAAATGGGTACCATTGTCTTCCTGAGACACTCATTCTGTTCTCCAGACATGTATCTCTTCCAAATAATACTTTTGAAACTTGTGGTTTAATGTGGTAATTGTGAACAACAGAACAACGCATCCTTCTACAGAGTTTGCTATCATCTGAAGTTGTACTTTGCTAACTTTCTGTGGGGAACTTACTGTTGTTTTTTTTTTTGAATGCTCAAGATTTGCGTTTAAAAACAGACATTTTGATCTTTTGCTTTATCTAGGTTAATTATACTAACAGTCTGAGGCCACTGATGTCAATATCTCAAGGTGAATTTCCAGGAAGGAAAAGCATCCCAAAACACTATAAGCCATATGGAAAACCCAAAGGTAATTTAGACACTTTGTTCTTCTAGTTTAAGTCTACTCTTAACATTGCACAGATTGCAAAAACTTGCTTTTATGGCCAGCCATAATGCTTCTTTGCTAGAGTACTGTGTGTCTTTGCCCTCTTGAATCAGTTCAGGATACCATTTTCTGAAGCCTTAATGACTTCAACCTTGACTGTCTGCAAGCACTTCTGTCTCACTGAATGACATTACAGCAGTAACGGTTATTGGAAATCCAAGCAGTAACACCTGCCAGGCTTCAGTGTGAAGAGGGTGTGCCAAGGTATCTTCAAAGGAGTATTTGCCTTTCATACATTGAAAGTGAACGTACCAGTACCACTAAGGGATAAAATAAGAGATTTTTAGCTTGTTCCCTTAGACTGCTGGCCTTCTACGTAGTTGTCCCCCTGTACTTCCCATAAATCTTAGGATGAAAAGAAGCTCAGTAAGAAAGGCCATAAGATGAGCTGCAAAAGTAGAGCTTTGGCAACTTTTTGGTCGGCTGTATTTCTAAAGGATTTAGAGACTTAAATTTTGTAAAACTTTTTTTTTTTTTTTCTTCCCCTGCAAATTGCATAACTGATAAGAAAACAAGCACTGACAGGGAATTTTATGATTTAAGCTTACCCATTTTATTTCGTATCCACAGGGGATTAAGAGCACACATGCTACCACCATGTGTCAATCAGGTGTGAACTTCTTGAGAGATGCTAACTTTACTATTTATAACGGTTCATATATACTGTTAGTGTATCCTGTTGTCCATGAACTCTTAGGTACACGTTACTTCAGAGGTCTTCAAATGGCCTGGTTGATTTTCAAGATGCTTTGACAGTAAAGCATAATTGAATTCAGATGGTGTATTAGTTCAAGTGATTCATTGGTTTGAGTCAGTTGTTCCCCTCTTATTATTCTGTAATTTCATTCAGCTTCACAAATGCAAAGAAAGAACGCTGATGTTTGCTAACACAGTAAATATGCTCTAAACACCGTATATATAGTCAGACAAAAACCAAAGGTTTATGCCGAGTTAAGTTTATTTTGCAAACAGTTGCACCAGTTGCATTTAACAAATCAGTAGTGCCCTTTATTTATTTGTTTGTTTGTTCATTCAGGAAATAACTGGAATCAAGGTTTTTTGTCTCAGTATGAAGAGCGTTCTGCAGATGCTTCTTTTGTGCCTGCTAACTCATATGGTTACCAAATAGATGATGGATCATCTTCCTACGAACTGAGATCTAATGACTTTGCAATGATGTCTGCACTCAGGGACTCTTTTGCTCTTCAGACTGGAAGTCCTGCCAGTGGTATCAGTGAGTGGCTGAGACAGTTCAGCCGATCTGCTTCTGGCAGTAATTCAGCTGGTGGGGCCTCTTCCTATGAGACAAGTCCAGTGAGTGAGTACTCAGCAGAATACATGTCCAACCACGTGCATGGAAATAAGATCCCCGTTAACAGAGTCTCTTATGGTGGGGAAAGTACAAATTGGAGGAATCAACAAGCACGTTCAAAAGCAAGGAGTGTAAGTGATCAAGGATTACCCTATCCCAATTCTTCTGCCTCATATCCTTCATCTGGAAGATATCCCACAAACTATCCTTCACAAAGCTATTCCTCTTACGGGAATGATGAATCTGTGAATACTTGTACCTCTGCAAATTCTGCTCCTTCAGGAAGAGGTGGCTCCAGGTGGAGCGAGGACTCAAGGTGGAATGAGGACTCTAGATGGGATGAGAACTCTACGTGGAACCAGAGCTCTAGCTGGAACCAGGAGTCTAGCTGGAGCAAGGAATCTAGCTGGAGCCAGGAATCTAGGTGTCAAGGATTCAGGCATCAGAAGCCAGGCTACAGGAGTGATTGGGGTTCACATCAGTACTCGTTTTCCGGCAGTGGTTCGTACAGGGATTACCAGCAATTCAGAAGCTCAGATAAGATGTTTGATGAAGATGCTGTTGGTCTTACTCCCAACATTTTGAATAGACTGCGAGGAAAAGACATACCTACAATGACCAGGATGCTCAAACAGTTGGCTCCGTATTATCCAGCACTTCAAAGTAAGTTTGTGATGAGTTTTCATGTAAAATGAGTTACATCAACATAGTTGCTTTAACATAAGCAGGAGACTGCGTGTTGCAGAGATAGCGCACTCCATTCAGAAGAGTCGAGTTAATTTTGCTCAACATTTGTATCAGTTGAAGAATGCCGTTAATTGGCTCTCTGAGGAGACTTTGCCTCTTGACAACTAAGCAGAGCTGTGAGTGGAAGGAAATTTTGATAGCACAAAAATTTCCTGAACTGGAAGGTTTGCCCTAGGTCATCTTGGTAGCTGGCATCTGATGTCACGATCAGAGTTTGTACTGTTTGGGTAACAGCTATGGGGAGAGCATATATTGGCATAAAGAAAAAACTACTGGTATGTGTGCAGAGCCAAACTGGGATGGCATTGTAATATTGAAAATACTCCAAATGGATCAAACACATGGGGATGATAAAAGAGAAATGTTATCGAAGAGCTGGTTTGTTATATGACAAACTGTTTTTTCCAATCAATCATTGCAAAAGTATTCCATAGTGTTAAAAACAGTGATATACTATTCGAAATAAAACATTCTCCTTTGGAAATAGATTATAAGAGGGATTTAAAGAGAGTTGGGCCCTTGCTGCTGTACAGCTGTCACTGGGCGTGAGTTTTGACAAATGTGAGCCATGCTTACGGTACTAGAATAAGGACAGTTACTTAGCAGTAAGACTTTCATTTTAACATTCTCTCTGCTGTATTATGTGAAATAACATGAAACAGAAGTAACTTCAAATGTTTTTATCTATCTCCCCTTTCTAGAACTAAATATTCAGACATTAGTCAATGTGCTAGTAGAAACTAGAGGAAAAGATTAAGGAGCAACAACAGCTGAACTGGAAACAGATGAACAGATTCAAGAATCTCCATCTCTTGGCTTTCAGGAAAGAGACTGCATTTAATTCTGTGTTTGAGTGGTTTTGGAAGGGGAAAGGGAGGTAGGGTTTAATTTTTTTAACATGGGAAATATAGGTGGAACACAAACTTGCACATATCAGGGGTGAACATACTATTTTGTTTAGGCTTTTTTAATGTATTTGTTATATCTTAGTATATTATAGAAAAAAATTTTTTGTTATTTTTTGAAAATATGTTAATGTTATTCTGTCAGCAAAAAGCTAATCACCCTCTTAACACCCTTCCCAAGTCAGAGAAAAAAAAAAAAAAGGTAGGTTTAATTTTGTGTTATTTACTTAGGAAGAATATTCACTGAAAATACAGGTCCGTTGCATGCAAATACAGGTTTACTTTTCTTCACACAAATTTCAGGTCAGTTCGGTTATTTTAAGGCTTTATAATGAGGATATTTTTAGAAATTGATACACTATGTTGCTGTTTAGACACAGAAGGGAGAGTGTCACAGCAAAGGTATTCTCTGGCTTAATCTGATGTAATAGGAGAAAAATGTAACTGTTCTAGGGGATTGGTTCGTAATGGGGCATATTACTTGCTTTTGTTTTTGCAGAGTAAAAAGAGATGTGAAATTTACGCACATTTTTTTATCATGTTGTCCAAAATGAAATTGTTACAAATCGACTTAAAAACTCGTTTGATTAATTGATCCACACTAAAATAAAAATTCTTGATTCTTTCTACTGGCAAGAGCATATTTAGAAATAATAGAACCTATAAGGCAATCAGATAAAAGAAAATAAATAACCAAAATGACATACTAACTGAGAAATACCAGTTCATTATGTTTATCAATGGTCCTTGCTTATGTTTTTTTTTTTTCCCCACGCTTCCAAGCTACATGCTCGTGAATGCCTGGCTTTAGATTCTGCTTTGTCCAGTCAAATCCAGCTTACGTGGAGTTAAAGAAAAGGAGTAAAATGCAGTGAGACAGCTCACTCCCCAGGATCCACTTCCCTTGCCACTGCTGTGTAGTGGACTATCATTCTTCTTCTCACCCCTACCTGAAATCTTTCTTTGCCTCTGAGCATCATATATTTGTGCTAAACCAGGATTAGTCTTCAAGAGCTGTCATGTATCTTTTTGCATTACATTTGTCATGTAAACTTTAACACAAGGGTAACAAAGCAATTAATGATACAGCATGTAAACTTGATTCCCTGAAATTCTTCTGTAATTGTTTTGTTTGTGCATCAGAAAGGAACCATTTTCCTTTTTCATTCCTGTTCACTGTTTCCTTTTGTCCTTCTCATACTTACTGAAGGGTTTAAGTAATTTCTAATGTCTTGAACTCAGTAGTTGTTCCATACACTTTTATCCATTGTATTCCAGAGTAGAATGTCCTGCTTAAAGGGCAAAAACATTATTTCCTACCACAGGTGTCTGCTGGAATTTGATCTAAAGCTCTGTGGGACTGATCAGTTATTATCTACACTTAAAAAT
Source organism: Arenaria interpres (assembly GCA_013399435.1). Taxonomy (NCBI): domain Eukaryota; kingdom Metazoa; phylum Chordata; class Aves; order Charadriiformes; family Scolopacidae; genus Arenaria; species Arenaria interpres. The sequence goes on along the minus strand of VXAK01024505.1, from coordinate 23,742 downwards.
GATCAGAAATTATTTCTACAAATGTTACTGCTGTAGTTTTTTTCCACAAAGTATAATGCAACTAGAAGTCTGAAACTGTAGCAAAGTGTTACTAGAAAATGTTATTGCTACAACTCTGTCAATTCAAATTAAGGCCTTTTCTTCCGAGGTTTGTGTAGAGAGCTTTGCTTTTCCCATTCCTGACTCTTCTCATTGCTTCTTCAAAGTTACTGCAGGAGATGGTGTGTGACAGGAACCAGTCACTACTTTTTTTGGTTCAGTTTTTCCACCAAGTCTTTCTCCATCTGCAACCGGTGAGTTGGAGGGTAAGGTTTTAAGAACGTCTGACTGTAAATTCAAGGCCACTTCAAGTGCTTCAGCACAAAAAGGAAGACTGTGGGTGTTAAATGAGCCCACCGAGCAGAGCAAACTATATATCCACAGTAGTTTATTGTTGTAGGGAAGCCACTGAGGAAGATGCAGAATAGGACACAGGTGTGAAGAAGTTCTAGTTGAAGGTGTCCCAAGGACACCCTGAAAGAAGGCGGCAGCCAGCAAATAAAAAGATAAGGCAAGGAAAGCGGGAGGGACCCCTGAATCTTACAAAACAAGACTACAGAAATAAAACCTCTGCCCCCTTAAATATGCTGTACAAAAATGAAGTAGACTAGGAAAGTTGATCTAATAGTTTTACTTAATTTTAAATTCTGTATTAAAAATTAATACATTAAACTCTTATAAAAGTAAGGCACATGCAAAACATGTTGTGCAACTTCTGACTTTCAACTCTTATAAACTAACAAGCATTATTTTAATTTGGCATTTCTAAAGAGTCATTTTTCCCATGCACGATATGTGGAAGAAGGTTATGTTTGACATTGCACCAGTTAAATCTAGAGCCTGTGCTTTCTGTACTACAGTAAGCAGAGATGGTCATATCCTAGTTATACAAAATAAAAACCAACTCAAGTACAGATTCTGAAGGTGACGACCAACATACAAAATTTAAGAATGTGAAGTTATATCCATTATAATACATCAATAATCTTATTCAGTACAGGATGATTTGGCAACTCCAGTCTGTGTAATGCCAGTGTGCAATTCCTAGTTATCAGTGTCATACAATGCTGAAGACCATGGAAAGATATTGCTCATAGGACACCTGAATCCAGCCATCTTGATCAGTATCGTAACGCCGGAACACATCGGTCAGCCTCTGAAAAGGGAGGAAAAACCCCATTTTTGTACATCAGGAAAGTTCCGACGGCCATATATTTCCCTTGCCACTTAGGTTTCTATAGCTTTATGAACACTTCCATCCTATCTGTAGATGCTTTACAACCATGTGCAAATAGAGGTAGTTCTTTGCCACGTCTCATGCCTGAGCTGTGTAGCAGAGCTGATTCTAAAACCGCCTTATGATACAACACCCAAGGCTATCTAGGCACTCTGTACTGACCAGTCAGCTTTTTATAACTGGCTTTAAGGGGCAGAGGTGGAGGGAGGAGACTGCCCAATTCTCATAAGACATTTGGGAGTCATCTGGAGGCAGAATCCAGTGAGTACCTTGTCCATTTCTCATCTTCTAGCCAAATAGACTTTATGTAGCATCACTCTCTGAGTTGTGGCTTATCCAGAGCTTATCCAGTATCCAGAGCTGCCAGGCACTACGGACCAAAAGACCTACCAGCATGCTTTCACTAACACCAGCTGAATGATTCTCCATTTCAGAGCCCTCTTGACCAGAATTTAAGTTTATAACTAAGTATAATTGGCTTGTATTGCAAATTAATATAAAGGCAATTGATGTTTCAGCAGACTCATGGTTATAGACATAAAGCTAAAAGGAGAAGAATGAAACACCGGTCTGCAAATAACAGAGATGCTACTTTCACCAGGCACTGCTTTCTCTTCATGTTGCATGTTTGGTGATATGTTAAGATACTGTTGCATTCCTGGCCAGCGTAAGAAGAGCAACCTTCTTCTACCCTACTAAAACTCAGCTTGTCCACTGCCACAGTTTCCCAACTTTTCCCCAAAGTCTTACATAAATTTCAGAAAAGTCAGACACACTTAGAGAAACCTTAAGTAACGAGGTGAGGAATCATCCAGTGATTGATCTCCAAACAAAAAAATACACCTGTAAAACTACAGTTCTCTCTCTCTCTTTATAAATATGTATTTCTATTACCAAAAGGGTATTTTTGTTTGAGATGAGAGATCTTTTACTGCCATTGCCCCTGCAGGAACAAAAGACTGAATAATTCAGCTGCTCAGTCAAATTGCTTTTCGTTTGAGCCTTAAACAGAGAGATATACGAAAAACTCGCAATTCAGATTATGAGAACTGGGCAGATTATGTGGGCACCTCAGGACATGACACACTCCAGTTTTAACACCCGCAAGATCCAGAGGAAGTACGTGTATTAAACTAACAGAAATAGTGTTGTTTTCCTTTTAAAACAGACTATTCTACATTTTTTTTCCCCCTCAAAATTGTATCAAATTTGCTTGTGCTGCAAATGAATAACTAGTGAAGACTGATAAATTATGAAGCTGTTTCTAGCACCTCTTGTACATTTATTCAAATGTATTATTATAAATCCATTATAAAATTATAAAAGTCAGTTCTACATCCAATATTATAATTAAAATGAGAACCACAAAAGCTTAAGAAAAGGTGATTATTATTTTTACAATTGACATTAAAGTACATCTCTTTTCTTACCTGTAAAACAACACAGCACTGAATAAAGTCATCGAAAGCAACCTGTCCTCTTCCTTGTCTGTCAAATTTCCGAATGAGGATATCATAGAATTGATCAGACAGTCGGTAACCTTGGAAAAAAGAGAAATGCTTTAAAAGGTTTCAAATAGCATAGTCCTTCTATAGAAAGAACTAGGCTGGTTACCAGGTATGTATAACAAAACCAGAGAACAATAACGAGTTAGAAGAGACATTTTTTTTTTCTGCTAAATATCTCTTGTGTTTAAAATGCATGCAATAAAATCCATGCTTAATTATAGACAGAGTCACAGTAAATGTAATTACTGATTAAAGTGACGAGTTGGTTGAGGGAATGGTTTAGGGCTGCAGCTCAAGTTTTTATAAGTGAATTCAATTGCACAAAAGTTCTTTTTCCATCAGAATGGTACCGTGGGGCAGACAGCTGCCTGCATTTTAAAGGCTGTATCAAGTACCCTGTAAGTTCAGACATTTTCCTGACGTTGGTAACGCTCTCAGAGCAGCTAACACAGGAGACTGACACTGGATGTGTCAGTACGTGTGAGGAATGTTTTAATTTCTTCCATTAAAGGAAATAGCTTAAAGAAAAGTGACATGGACATCTTTAAAAGGTACCTTATAACTAATAGGAAAATGCATTTTACCTGCCTCATTTTTACTCACATTTGTCAGAGCAATACAGCCCTAGCAATAAGCTCATCTGATGACATAACCCAGTCATAAAAACTGTAATTACAAATGAATTACCAAAACCTGTTAGTGCTTGCTTTAGTTCATTTTTGTCTATCATTCCAGAATTGTCTCTGTCATACGTTCGAAAGACATTCTGCCAGTCTGAGATGTACTTCCAGACTCCTGTGAATTCATTGAAGTTCACACCGCCTTTGTTTTCTCTGTCAAACATGCCTGAAATAAAAATTGAGAAACTTAGAAAGCCTTAGTCATACTACTCTTCAGAAAGATCTGCTGGCATTTCAAGAAGGCAGCAAGAGTGCTTTGTGGAAGGTACTGAAGACACAAATTACTAAAATACTAGTGGTATTTTAGAAAGTTCTGCCAAAAAAAGTAATTAGTCATCCACTGAAGGAGGAAAAGATAAAGCAAGATAAAAGAGGACCAGAATGAATCACAGAATGTTTATTTTTCCTGGGTTCTCATTTTCAGTTTGAAAATATTTAGAGCTTCATTGATCATCCAGTGACAAAAAGGGCAAGGGCTGGGGGGAGTAAATATTCTTTTTTAAGGGCACATGAAAAAGTCTGAGCCTACTGACTGCCAGAAGGACTAGGATATTCATCTCCATTTGACTTACTGATACTGTCATCTTTATACAAAAAGCACATCACACAGCGCTAGAACTCAGACTGCTGCTGAATATTTACAAAAAACAATGCAAAAAAAATAGTCCTTAGATTTGTGAACTGTATGATAGAAAAGATATTTTTTCTGCTCAAATTTTTTTCCTCCTCTGCTGCCAGCTTCATCCACATCACTGGAAACTATTTTAGGACACTAAAGAATTTGGACGCTTTAAATATTGAAAAGCTTCTGTTTGGTCTTTTTGGAGCAGAATATTGAATTAAAATGCAAGACAGGAAAAACTAGTTATGAAGACAAGCTATATAATCTCTTTTTAGATTATTTAAGCTGACAATTTCCCCACTCATAAATGACATTCGCTATCTATTCAGTTGTACGGTAACGTTTTCTCAGGCTACTTTGAGAAGCGCATGTGTGTGCATGCAAGGGACAGTCCTGTGTTATTCAAAAGGGAAAATATTTGAGTTTAACTTACTGCTGGGCTGCCCGGGGCGGGGGGGGGAAATACCAAAGACATGTTGAAAACAGACCATTTAACAGTGAAAGCCCAGCTTGTTAACACTACAGCCAAACTAGTTCAAAAGACCTTTAAAAAGGAATTTGTTATTATGGTAGAAATACATCTCCTATTATGCATTGTAATATTTGTAACATACTCATTTCTTTAAAATGGTGCAGCAACCTGTAGCAGGCTCAACTGAACAGACTGCAAAACAGTATCTTGACTATTTCACATCACACAACTGCACTCACCCAGAATTGACCTGACTGTTGCTGGATTAAAGGGAGTCCACGTGCCTGAAACAGAAAGAATGACTTAGTTGCTCAATGCTAGGTAACATTTTAAAAAAATGCAACCAACCAACAAACCAACCAAAAAAGTCAGATAAGAACTTAAACAGTGAATTCAGAGCTAGAAGACACGGAGCTAGCATATTATAAAATAAGGCTGCTTTGAAGTAATTATGTTCTTGACCATTCAGACATTATTTCAGATCAATGCTTTACAGATACTACACAGAAACTACCACTTTTTAGGCTGCACCAAAAAACCCCCCCAAAACTAAAACCTTGGAAGAACTAAAGGATTTTTTTTCATCCCAGGTAGTCAAGAGGTATTAGATAAAAGGCAAGATCAGAACTGAAGTCCCATTTTTTCTACTGATGGGAGCAAAAGAGTTTTAAGTTATTACTCAAACAAGGTCTCATATCTATTACTCAGTCAAACCCCATCTGCTTATTTCCTATTTTAGAGGTGGATTACTCCAGGTCATTTAGTTTCTGACAAGTGAAAAGGTTGCTAATGTGGCATAACCAGACAGTGCAATTAAGAGTTTAAATCCCACCTCCACTGCTAAATCAATGAAGTGTTAGTTTACATTAGTATTTTCTGAACGCTGCTGCTTAAAAGGGCCTGAGCAGTAATCATCTGATGAAGAGCTTTGTACTTCTCTGAATATTTAGAAGCTAGGCACTTTGGAATAGTTTTCCCTTGGTTGGGAGCATTCCAGAGTGCTAGGAAGCATTAAGCTTTCAATGAAGGGAAACGCTGTGCCTCATCCAGAATTTCACTACCAATTCTCTAGAGCCTGTGAAGGAACCAGGAAGACCAAGAAGCATATATTAAATTAACGGTGGCTGAGTGCAGGGACCACAAAGGACCCAGTAAGACTACGGGTACTGTGGAGTCATTTGCCGTGCGGCAGTTAGCTGGCCGCCTACACCTGACAGGGAGGCTGCGCTGGTATTAAGCAGGCTTTGTGAAGGCATGGCTGCTTTGCTGCATCAGGCTGCAGCGGTGTCAGTAATGCTTATACTAGTGCTGAGCTTCGCCCAGAGGAGGGAAACGGTATCAGTGTAAGTCTACAGATGCAGCAACGGGGAAACAACCTATACTGTGGGCAGGCCATGTGACCATTTGCACCTACAGAGAAACATAAGCAGAGAAAGAGTAAAAATGGCTCTGAAAGTGCGTAAGCAGTATTTTAGACAGAGAACATCGGTACCTTAGAGTCGTATGTCTCCTGACAAAAATAAAAAATAATGGAATTATTAATAGGGTCCCAGCATCTAACTCTGAACAGAATAGAGGAAAAAGTGAAAATGCAGTTTCAAAGTTAACTTATTTAATGTGGACATTTTCAAGAGACTCATATAATGCCCCAAAGTGAAATCTGAGCAACTCCAGCGCTCAAGGACTGTACTGATTTCAGCCTGTTCCAATAAACAGTGAAAGACTGTTCCCTCCTCCTCCACTGACTCCACTATTAACTTTACATGACAGCACAGAAAAAAAAAAGAACAAAAACAAAAACAAGAAGGAAGCATAGGGTTCTATTGTGCAAACAACTAGAGGAAGTGATGATTAGTCCCTCCCAGGTAAGTACTCTGTTATTTGCATGAACTTGACATGTTGAAAAGCTGAATGTCAAAAACACATGGAACTTCAAATTTTGATGAGCACTATGCAGACGTTTAAAAATGTTTTACAAATAAACACATAACATTATTTTAGCCCATGTTAGACTGCAGGACAGTTACACACAACCATCCACTAGAGCACTAGAGGATATATTTTGAAAAGAATACAGTGAATTGTTAGTGACTTTGGTGTACAAAATCTAGAATTTCTCAGAATGAAGGAAGCTTACAGTTCTGTAAATATTTTGTCTAACAGTGAATTCACTTGGTGTGGCTTCTTCATAACTGCAAAGCACTGAAACTGCTAATCTACACTGTAAATAAGGAAAGAAAAGAGTTCAGGTAGTCATCACTGCCTATTACCCTTAAATTCAATCAGATGAGAAGATATTTAAAATATATGAAGTTTAAAACAGCAGGTAAAGCCAGTTTCCCACGTTGATATAAACAGCACTGTAATCTTAAATGAAAACAGTGACTTAATCAATTTAACGTAGCTTTTGCTGAAGTTGTTATTCAAAATAGTATTTTAGTTATGGATCAGGTGCAGCACCTACAATGTATTGCTTTTAATTTATCAGATATACTATTAAATATTCTAGTATATCCGGTTTAGTTTCAAGACCGCAATTTTACTAAATAGAGCCATCCAAATTTATTTCAAGTCAGGTGATAACTGACAAAAAGGAGCCTTTCAGTCTGTGTGCACTGTAGCTCACAACGTCAGTTTAAGCCCTTCTCAGTCACAAAGCACAGGAAGGATAAAGGAAATAAACCTTCGGAGAAGGAGAACTTGATACAGACTCAAAGGTGCACAAATTGCTTCACTATGCGCTTTTTCAGATTTCTAAGTGGAAAAAAAACGAACCAACCACAAAGTACACCCCTACCCACCCTAAGTCACCAGAGGAAAGTAAAAATAGGCTACTGGAAAAATTTTTCATTTTTTATTTTGCTTCCATGAGTTAATTGACCACACCCTTGTTACTCTTTCAGTATTACCACAGGGAACTAGAAAGTTCTAATACTAGATCTAGAGTGCATCTTTGTGTGGCACTAGAGAGCAACTTTGTTAGGGAAAAAAATCCAAACATGCCTCATTTGGAAAAAAAAAATACCATATTCAATTCCTGCACTGTACTGTATGAAAAGATTTTATGTGCAGTAAAATGGCTGGTTGTAAATATCTGATCTTTGTCCAGGTTATTCACTGATCCTGGTTAAAAAACAAAGGTTCAGTAGTGATGAGAGAGGAATACATAAATCACTACTTTTTTTCTTCTAGGGAGCAGAGCTGGAAAAAGATAAAGGGATGTGCATGCCTTCATTCCCCAGAATACAAACCAGTAATTTTTCAATAGGTACTCAGTTTATAATGCATTATTACTAACCTGCACCAAATGCAGAAAACTTCCGTTGAAATTCAAAAGAAACAGGAACAATGGTATCAGCAAAAAATACATCGGGAGGATTGTCCACCTTTTTCCTCCCCTTCAGCCTCTTCTTGTATATTAAATAGTATTAATTGGTAGTAGGTACATTTTCCCCACCCCCAGTCAAAGAATTACTCCATCAAGTAACCAGTCTCACATGAAGTTTAACATTAAGTTTACAATGTTAGTAAACAACTGTTACCTCACTGCTCATTTACAGACTTACCATTGGATAGTGCCTGCTGAAGTTCATTATCAGATATTATTCCACTCCTATCTTTATCAACCCTGCGGGAAAACAAACAAACAAACAAACAAACAAACAAACAAAAAAAGCTTTAAATGGGTGAAATTAACAGGTTCCACTGACAGAAGACTGCCAACATTCTGGTTCTTACTCACCAGATAAGATAAATCTTTTCCTGAAAAGTCACTAATTGCATTTTACTTCGTAAACCATTCACAGTTTCTGCAAATTAAACACTTCATTCAGACTGACGAAGCCATTCTGGAATATGATAAAAGCTACAAAGAAAACTGCGAGACTTACTTAAGAGTGAAGAGACACACACAAACACACACTGGCAATAAAACAGTCTGGGCATAATACACACACACAAAAGTATTTTTATGTATTTCTGTTTATTTTTAAAAGAACTGCAGAGCACACCATGCTGGTTAAATCCACAAAACGCCTAATGTCGCTGCAGTAAGCTATTGGGCTCCCAAATTGGAGCCCTAACTTTGGCACCCAGTTTCTCTCATTAAGATGTTGGCAATGGAGAGAAAACCACTAATGTGACCAGTGCCAATACTGAAAGAATTGACTGCGGGGCCTTGACCCCTTTCACAAGGGTTCAAAAAGTGAGAAAGTGCAGGCAGGCACCAGCTTCCATTGAGCCTTCACTGTCTATTGTCTTACAGAATTTTATCACAAAATTAATAAACTCAGTAGTTTCTGCCCAAACAAAGCAGAATTGTGCCTTCTTTAGAAGGATATCTGAAGGTAGTGGGGACTTCCTTTATTTCCCTTCAGTTACTACCATTCCAAAGCAGAGTCCTGCTTAGTTGACTCCTCTGCAGAGGCTGGGCCCTTATTTTCTACTCCTTTTCAGTTCATTCTACTAGATTCCTTCTCCATCTCAAAACTTTTATATAAAAGGCATACAACATTCAGATTGCAAGCATAAGTTGCATAGATTATAGTAAGGAAAAGGTACTCCCCTTTTTTTATTCTTTATTTCTTTTCTAGGTATTCTGAGCATTTTTTACCTTTTATGAGCTGCTACTAAGGTGCTAAGCTGGTATTTTCATACGAATGTTTATAACTGACTTACCTTGCTCCTGAGCACCATCAGTCAGTTTAGAGCACATTCATTTTATATACAAAATGATACAAAGTTAAAATGTGTCTTTATCACGGACACCAGGTGTCTACTCTGGATTTCATCTGACTGTCACAGAGCGATCGTGGTCTGGCCACAACAGGGTGATATGACCCAGTCATTCAGGACTCCTGAGGGGCTCCTTCAAGTCTTCATGGGCCTGACTTACTGCAGGAATTGGTCAGTGTAACAAACAAACTTCATCTCATCCTTCACCTTCTTTCCCTCCAGTTGTTCCTGAACATACTGAATGGAGATCTTGGAACAGCTCCATCCGTCAGTGTGGCAGATGAGCACACACCTTTTTTTATCAGTTATCCAGCAAAGGACCTTCTCTTTCATTTTATGTCTACCGGGTTTCTTCAAAGGCCTTTGACACTTTTGTATGTTGAGAGCTTCTCTGGAAACTATACAGATTATATCAGTGACACCAGTTCTACTTATATCCATACCCAATCTTTACCCAACATACTCCAAGACTTACACAGTAGTTTGCCAGACAGGAATACTTTCAACAAAGGCCATGCAACTCTCCTGACTAGCTACATTATTTAAAATGGTTTCTATTGGTTTGTCTGGTGCGGAAGACGCATCTGTTTCTTTACAGACAACTTTAAAAAAAGAAACAGTATCATGCATGCCTCCTCCAAGTTTGCAGATGAAGTGGGTTTCCAGGAGGCTGGGTAGGTAAGCTGCCACATTCCTGAGTCACTCCTGAGTAACTAAGTAAATACTATCCAGCTTTAGCAACTTACTGCTGTTTGTCTATTCCTTAACCTCTTCTTGCTGTCACTTGAGTCAAGATAGATCCTCTGACGCATGCCCTATAAAAATGAATCCAACGTAGGAACCTCCCAAGTTTCCTCGACATGACACAAATGTGAAAAACTCCTTTAGCTTCTTTAATACTATGGTCTCCACAGCGTGCCTTATAACACGGGCCTGCTACCTTCCTTACAGGCTCCTGCTCCTGATGTATTCAAGAGAATATTTCTTGTTAAAGTTTTCCATTAAGCATTTATCAGATTCCTTTTTACAAACCTTGCTGTACTGCTACATTGACCCTCCAGGTTTTACAATCCTTTATGGATTCTCAGGTCAAAAACGACTTCAGTGTTTTCAAGGTTACCTTCTCGCTTCCATTAACCCCTTTCCCTCGCTCTGAAAAGCAGCCATGATTATTCCTCCTCAAGCTTTTCCTAAAGCTTCCCCTCAGATTCCTCCTACAGGGATATAACCGCGATGTTTACCCGCCCGGCGAGGCCCTGAGGCAGCCAAGTCCTGCGCTGGATGCCCAGGGCCGGGTGACGGGCTCCCCACATCAGCTGGCCCTTTCCGTGCGCCTCCCCAAGGCCCGCTGCCGCCCGCTGCCCCCTCAGGGAGCGGCAGCCCCGGGAGGGCCCGGCCCGCCCAGGAAGACTTGGCAGCGCTGCCCGGGAACGACCGAGGATGGTGGCGGCCGCCTCAGCGCGGCGGGCCAGGCCCGGCGGGGCGGGCAGGGAGCGCCTGGGCCCAGTAGGGCCCGGCGGCGGCTGCAGGATGAGGGGAGCCCCCGTCAGCCCCGCTTCCCGCGGCCATTAGCCGGTAAGGCGGCGCGGGTCGCACCGCCAGGACGCCCCTCCCCC
>VXAK01024505.1:0-12782 GCA_013399435.1 Arenaria interpres | reverse complement strand
GGCCCCCCCGCCGAGCCGCCGGCCAGCTCCGGCCTTCCTCTTCCTCACCGCGCTTCCGGCACCGGCCGCCCCACGCCGTGACGTCACTGAGCCGGGCACGCGCAGGGGCCCCGCCCCGGGGGAATCCCCGGAGAAGCCGCTGCACCGCCCGCCCGTTGCCGCGGCGACGGCTGCGGGGCTGGGACGGGCCCGGTGGGGCGAATCGCTTCCCCCGCGACAGGTTGTCCCCGCCGGCACTGAGCCTTCAGGGGCTCCCCCGGAGAGCTGTGCGGACTCCGGCGGCGGGGCAGCGGCTGAGGTAACGGCCGGCCGGAGAGCGCGCTGCGGCCGCGGCCCGGGCAGGGCACAGGGACCGGCGCCCACAGGCCCACCCGGGGCCTCGCTCATCCGCCGTAAGGGGTGCTGCGAGGGCGGGAGCCTGAAGAAGGGCGTCCCCGTGAGCCTTCTGCGGGGAGAGACGGGTTACCCCTGCAGAGGACGAAGGGGCTATAGAGAGAAACGGAAGCCCAATGAACTGGCTTCCCGAAGATTAAAAGCACGTAGGACAAGAATTTCAGGCACAGCCCAGAAAACACAGGATTGAAACTGAAGCACAACCCAAATTAGTCAGTATCACCTCAATTCTTAACTGAGCACTGAATCACAGAGTTGTCTAGGCTGGAAGGGACCTTCACGATCAAGCCCAACCATCAACCTANAAAAAAAAAAAAGCGCGCCACAATCTTTGCTTTGCCCTTTGTTAAAACTGCTGACCATACATCTTTACCCTCTTTGGGGTAAAGAGGAGTCCGTGAGAGGGGTCAAATGGCACAAGGTCTGGGTGTTCACAGGCCAAACAAGTTACGTTCACAGACTCCAGAACATTCATTAAAACAAATCCTTCTTGTATTTACCTCGGACAACTATGTTCAGGTAGTAACAGATAATGCCTTGTGTCCTTCATCACATAATTTTAAATTCACAATTTTCTAGTAGTATTTTATAATTAGAACAGATAATACTGAAACTTAGCTTTAAGCATTGATCTGAAAATACTGTGGAATAAAAAACAGTATCTCATTTCCAGAAAACTATTAAATCCAGAATTTATTCACACTTCAAACCAAACGACCAAAAAAAAAATTATTTAAATCTACTGTAAATCTATAAGGATGCAAAGAATACATAGCTGAAGGTAGCAATGATTTAACATTTTATTGAACTGGTGGTGCTTTATGTGCTGCTTTTAGTAAATCAATACAAAAAAAATAATTGTACCTCATGTGTCTTTATTCACCCTATAATCAAATTGCACAGTAGCAATTTCATTCAGTCCCTTAGGCAGGAAACTGATTTCATAATTAAGTTTTCTGCAATAAACTATTTTACACCAAAGTAAGTACATACACAAAGCATAATGTGAAAGTGGATTCAGGACGTTAATATATGCTCAATGCAGTGCCATATGAAGACAGTTCTAAAGGAGTCTGCTTAGGTAAGAAATATGTTAGTATACCCAGCACTTATACAGCTCTGTTGGTTTTGGTATAAGTATCTTTATACGGCACTGCAGTGCACCGTGCAAACATACTCCACGAGAAAAATGTATTTGCTGACAGCAAAAATGGCTGTAACAAATGGGCCAGTAAAAAGCCTGTTGGCCATCAGAAGCTTCATTCTTCAAACATGACCTCTACATCCATCTTCTTTCAGAAATCTGATTAAGTTTTCTCACATCCCAATCTTTAGAAAGAAACATGCCTAGCAAGTATCAGTGTATATTGATTTTTACTCAAAATAGCATTGCCAAATTTGCCCTCAAATATTTCAAATCTGTTGATCCCAGACCAGTAATGACACACAAACACAGAGTTGTCAGTTACTTAAGAAGTTTTGGCACACTTAGAGTAGGAACTGTAATTTCTTTAAAAATTGGCACATAGTTTGGATTCGGTTGGCTTGGACCTTGATCCAAAGTCTCAATGATAGTCTGCTTCATATCTCTGCTGGCATCGCCTCTCACTGTCAGCAAAGCTGCAATATGGTCATCCCTGCCAAAGGAAAATGATAAAACTGGCATTAGTAGGAAACTTTGCACAAGTAAGATTTTGCCAGAAATATCACTGAGTTCCACTCAGTGTCGGTTATCTACTTTAATTCTTAATCAGATCTCTAGTCACTCAGAAGTGGCTTTTCCAGCTCAATACAAAGCACTATTTTGGCTGCTCTTAGGACTCTAAAACATATTTTACTCTCCCAAAACACAGAATGGAAGTATTTTCATTATTGCCATGCCATGCCACGGTGCATGAATCACATGCACCTTCTAGTCCAGCTCACATACATTTAATATTAGCATTTTTTCATAAGAAAGTGGCTACATTCTAAAATATGAAAAATATCAGCACATTCATACATTGTTTTAAAATTTGCCCAAGACTACAGAGAAATGGTGATGTTACCTACCTATATTAAACGTGAGGGCAGAGAGAATTACCTGATATCTGGGTATTTACTGACTAACGTTGAAACTTCCAAATAGAGCAGTGAAGGATCAGTTAGCTTGATAACCTCTGCAATGGCTTCAATGATGTCACAGAGTCCTTCAGTGTCTTCACCAGAGCCCTGCAAGATGAAAAGTAAAAATAAATAAATAATTGCCAAAACAAAAGCAATCCCTCCCCCGATATCTACAAACAATCCTTTAATTAGTGTTTTGTCTGACAATGTTGTAGAATTCCCCATCAGCTGGATTTTCAGACATTGAGAAAACAAAATATTTGTGAATTGTCACCATAAGTCTCTTCCCTCTTCTTCATTCAGAGACTTGCCCTCAGAGTACCAGTAAAGTCATGTTTTACAAACAATATGTTGTATTTATCCACACAGTGATATATTCTAGTCTTTAACTTTTGCTGATTTGCCAAAGCCAGATCTCTTCTGAAACACTGCTTAAAAACTGATCCCGTGTCAGCTTCCATCTAGTCATCTGGCCAGCAAGGCAGCTTTCATCAACTCCTCAATTGAGCTGTAATATCTATTTAATCTCTGGACTATTTTAGTGCTTTTAGTTCGAGGTCATCTGGTCCTGCCAATCTGGTATTGTTCACTGCATTTATTCCATAACCTCTTTTATCAATGCCTTACTCCGAAACAGATCTAACACAAAATCCCACATAATGAAGGACTCTGATGCAGGAGTTGCCCCAACACCTGCTACACTGAGAAGAGAGGAACTTCCCCACCCTTCCCAGATTTTCAGGCTTTATCTTTCTCCGCATTCTCTTTGCATTTTGACACCTGTTGACCCTCTGAACTTTCTGGCAGATTCCTGCTCCTTATGCAGTTAAAAAAAGATTTAACTATTCATTTCAGGCCCGTCTTCTATGTTGTTTCTCAAAAACATTTTTTGGCTCATCTTTTCTATTGGGGTCAACATACTTGTCTTGTTGATTCTGAACAAATACACTGCACACTACTTCGGTAGTAAGTAACTGCATCTGTTTGATGCAGTATTGCCCTTTCTTCCAGCCAGAAAAAGCACAGCCCAATTATTTTTTAACAACCAACCACTTTTTTTCTTTCACTTACTACTACAAATTCAGGGAACCTATCTCTGTGAGGACATTCAAAAATTTATTTGCAGAGACCTGTATAAACACAAAGCAGTAGAAACTGGGGGTCAGGAACTTTAGCAGCAGGTCCACGTGTGTTCAGAAACTCTGTGCCCTCAGCTGGTATCCTTGATATTCACCACCTCACCCGGCACTTCAGAGACACAGAGATCTAACTCCAGCCATTTTTCCCAAGCAGTAAATGTGTGGTTTATTCTAAATTACCAGGTTAACATCATTACCCAAAGCAAATACTTACAGCCGCAAGCTTCTTAAACAGAAATCTGAACTGTTCTGCTTCTTTGATCATTCTTTCTGCACCCTCTTTTCTCTCTTCTGCGTTCTTGAAAGATATACGTTTCAACATGATTGCTCTGATGTATTCCACAACCACTCTTCGATGGGCCTCCATAGTCATTGTCTGAAAGAAAAGAAAAAGGTGGTGGATTATGCCAGTGATACCTGCAAATGTAACCATTATTTTTAGTCTTTGAACAATTATGAAGCTTTGAAATGTGTATTTGCACTTAATCACCAGTACACAATTTTTGCTAATACTACACATTTTGAGTGGCTTTAGATGTTCACAATGCTAACAGAAATGAAAACCTGTCCTTCCCTAACGAAAAGGATGTGCCAATTATGAGAACAAGACAAGATATCTCTAATGACATATTTGAATTTTTTCTGAGGAGCACCAAAGATAGAAGAACAAATATGGAATAATTTGGATGGTCTTTAGAACAGACCTGTGCTTGGCCTCGCAGCCTTGCTCTTTATAGCTGGTCAAGGAATGACCTGCCATCACAGAGGCTTCTGCTGGAGAACTCCAGTACATTACAAAGCATTGCAAATCTCACCGACATTGTCTGTGCTCTGTGTCGAGTCTGGTAAGAAGCCTGAAGAGCAGCAGCAACCACTTTTCTCAGATGTTCCTTGACTGGTTTGCTGTTCTGCACTTGTCTTTTTATAGGAAATACCCACTAGTGACTAAGTGAAGCATCTGGTATTGGTCCAAGAGTAACGCTGAGGTTTAGAAATAAGGAAAAAACAAAAAAAACCCAAACCTTTATGTGTTTTTTCAACTCTAATGTAAGGAGAAACTTTAAATTCCACAAGTCCTCAGCCGGTGGTTTTTTGTTTTTGTTAATTTCTTTTTATTTTTTCCCCTCCCCCCCTAAGCACAGTGGCTAAGTTACTTACAATTAAGAAAAACTCTGCATATATCAAACTTTAGTTTCAATCAATATGTTCTTTAGTCAAAATTTTGGAGAAAGATTTCAGGAAAGAGAGAAAAGAAAAAAATAAAAAGGAAAAAGGAGAGAGAACACAACACATTACAAAGCATTGGAAGTTTCAGCTCTCATCCAGGACGTTAAAAAAAAAATCATTTTAAGTCCTGCTTTCAAAACTGAAAAAATACCAGAGTTTACTGGTTGTTCAGGGATGGCTTCTCTTGCATTGGTGGAATTGATGCCAATTACACAAAGGAAAATTAACTGCACAGAATAGACTGTGGGACACTGACACGTACACCCCATCCCACTGAAAAGTAAGTGAAGAACAGCTCTACTACAACTGAGAAAAAGAACGCTCAAGAAGAGCCCACAGTGCAACGACCAGGCATTCACTTTACATGAGAGAAAAATGACAAAGCAGAATGACTGTAAGATCCAGGTCCTCCCTGTTCCAGAACAGTGTCCTTCTCACTGAGCTACAGTCTTTTTGCAGGTCCTCTGTTCGTGTGGCTTTTCAAAACTGGATTTTCAAAACAGGGTTAACCAAGATAATTTTAAAGCCAGAAAAAAAAGTCCACCCCAAACCAGGGAAACAAAAGTGTGTCCCAGCCAGTGCTAGAACATGCAGCATCTTGGCGTAGGAGATTTTTTTCGTGCTGGGAGACATTGGAATAGCAGGTATGATGAATGCCAAAAAATGTGCTTGTCATCTTCTTCCCCATAAGGTGGCAATAAATGCTACATGATGAAACACATGGGATTGCAGAGACTGGCATTAACACTTAAAAAAAAAACCTCACACCAAGCACTATTACCTCAGCAACAAACCAAATCTGGAAAAGAAAGCTGTTCCATGGATATAGTTCTGGGACTGACCTAACTTTTTGTGTACTTTTTCTGGACTGAAAACAGATATTCACTTAGATAATAAGGCCTCTGGGATCTGCAAATACTGATGGTTAAGAGGTCATCAGAGGAACTTTGAACTGTCCCCTCTATCTCTTTGAGTGTTAAGGTAAGAAAGAATAACTATGATTTTCAGACTTTATTTTAAGCATTTCTTAGTAAGGATTTGTTACAAGACCTCACCTAAATCCTAATTTTGCTAGCTTCAAATATTTCCTAAATCTTAGGGAATCATTTAAGACATGCTATCTTAACTACACAGAATTGACTTTAATTCAATAAAGGATAAAAACAACTATAATAATACTGAAGATTAAAGGAGAATAGAGAAACCAAGGTATCATTTGACAGACCACAGGCTAGAAAGAAAAAGAAAGAGATGACCTAATCTAGCACATTATGTTTAAAGTGCTGTTACAGCAGCATGAGTTATGCATTTGTTAAACCTTATGGCACCACTTGATCTATAACTCATTGTACATATTAAAGTAGGAATTACAGAACGTGCATTTATAAAAAAAGTAATTACAGGCCAGACTATTAAAATTAGTTTCAGAAGAGCTAATATTATCTGACTACAAGCTTCTCAGGAGAGGTAGAAAAGTACAAGCTGCTAAGAGTACAATCTAATAACATGCCAGTACATTTTCTGGACTAAGTTCTGCAACTCTGATCTGTCTCTGACAATATTATATGGCTGTGAACAAAAAAGATGAGAGAATTACATTAGATTCAGGCTTTTGCAATATGATTATGAACATTTTTTCATTTCCAGTGATGAATCAATCCTATTTTCTGTATTCCAATTCTGAGTTCTATTCAGTGTTCAGAAATTCCAAACCAACATGATATTCAGATTATATTAGCACAGTATTATAAAATATTTTGCACCTACCTTTTTATAAGGCTTTTTTATTTTTGCAAAGTCATTGAAATAATCCTCTACAGTGACACAGATAGTCCCCACTGCATTAGACCCCATCAACCACTTCTTTGTCATGAGCTCACTGAGATGTGGCTGAGAAGGTAACAAACAATTGATCAGAACAAATTTTTGACTCTTTCATTGTATCAGTGCAGTTACAAAAAAAATAGGTAATTTTAAGTGTCATACATTTCTAAGCTACACTCCTTCAAAAGGAATAAACAATTAGTGTAGGAAAATGATGCAATCAATTGTCAGAATGATAGCTGCCACAAAGTGCTACCCTAGCATACACACTGGGCGTTTATGTAAACCAACTGCACTAATCTGAGCACTTGTTTCATGTAAGTTCTCCAAAATCCTTTACTGCATTCTCTATTTAAATGTCTATGCTAAATTGAAAAATTAAGGTCCAAGGAAAAAATAGGCGTAAGAGCTGATGATTCAAATTTTAAATATGAGGCAGTTTTAAACAGTTGTGATAACGCAACTTCCTGTTTGATTTCTTACACTGCTACTGGGTACTCAGTTGCTCCTCTCTAACGGCCCCACAAACTTCCTGTGCCTACACTAAACTTGGTGGCCTATATGCTTTACTCCTTTCCCAGAACTCCACAATACATGATTGCAGTATTCGCTACATCTACATACCCATCTTGCTTTGTTCTCCCCAGAGAAAAAATTCTTTACGTATTAGAGCACAGTATTTTATCAATGATAATAGTGACATGAAGCTTGAGGTTAATGAATTTCAAAGAATGGTGATTAGAGTAGATGGAGTGATTTCTCATAATCAATGAGCATAGTTAACGAGATATAAAGGTTTTGCTTAAAAGCTCCAAGTTTAAAATAAACACTGCTCCCACATCTTTCCTAATGTGAGTCATTCAAGGTGTTCAGATTAATTCAAAATATTATTACGAATCTAACAAGTCCCAGAGCATCTTTCTTCACCCCTGCTATTTCTCAAATCTCCTTGTCTCCCTCTCCATACTCCCAATTTCTTTTTAGTAATAAAAGTAATTATGTTTTTTCCTGAGGGATTCTATAAAAGAAGCTAGAATTCTTAAACGTGGAAAATTATCAGTCAGAAAGGGTACACCTTTAGAATCAGTTAACTATCTTAATTACAGGAGTAATGCACCTGTACAAAGATCATAACTTAATATTAGCAGTAGTTTCCCAAATATTTTTTAAAACTCAACTACGTAAGACTAAGTACAATCTGCTAGAAGATATTCACTATATATAAAGTGCCTGCCTGAAGTCATCCTGTGAAATATAATTAAGCAATCTTGCAGTCTCCTACATGCAAACTATACCAGTGAAGAACAGTACCAACATGTACTGGCATTTTGCTAGCACATCACCTATAAAATCTGTTTAGCAATCAAAAGGCTTCACAACTACTTCATTCCTGAATTATTTTTCCTTATAAAATAATATTTCTGTTTTTTTGAGGGAAAAAGCTCTAACCTCTAAATCCATGAAGACTTCATCTAGCAGGCTAGAGCATCCTTCTTTGGCAATGATGTCTAAAGTTGCATCCATGCTTGTATGGCTGCTTGACAACGCGTCTTCCATTTCAATTTTCAAGTATTTTCTTTTCAGACTGATTATAGATTCTCTGTGACAAATAACAATGCTTTTCATCATCCACTGATGCACAACTGCATTGCTACTAAATTTTTGGAGTGCATACATGGAAAGAGACATACTAGACAGTCTTATTTTTGCAAGGGGAAATAATGCCTGCAGCTAGCTTTGGAAGTGTTAATTTACTCTTCACATGATTTTAGAGTGATCAATCTAGACTACTTGCATGTTGGTAACAAACTACTGCTGATCTCTAGACCCAAGAATGGCAGCAGGTATAGATGAACATGGGGTTGGATTGCTGACCACTGAAATATATGGATGTTTCCTTGAGGATTTCTTTCTCCTGTTTTGATATTCTCAACAGAGCAAGCTCTACCTTTACTTTTCCTCCAGTTCAGTTCACCTTGATCACACTGCTTGAAGGTGAACTGTGAGAGATCAAATGGAAGAGAAGACGGCAGGCCCCAGACAAACTAACTGAAATGACTTTGTCAGGTTCTGAAAGTTGAAGGACAAATTTTCCTTTGGCAATGAAATTCTTGGAATAACAAGTGGATTTTCACCAGTGAGGGGCAATGGCTTGGCTTACCAAAGGCAAGAGGAATCACAATATCTGCCTCTTAAAACAGCAATATATTTACACCTGTTCTCTTTGTTTAGTCAGCTGAACTCTCTTAACTGAAACTCTCTTTGTATACAAAAGAGGAGGAAGGTCCTGGGAACATGTAATATTATAAATGAAATATTGATACTTGTTTTTTCTCACAATATGCAAGAACATACAGACTTACTTAAAGGTCTGACAGTTGTTGATGACTGCAATCATGTATTGAACATAGCATTGAGGATACTGACGATTTTTAAGATGTTCTTCTTTATACAACTGCGCTTCATCTTTGTACCTGTAACATATACAAGGACTGGCATTAAACAGACAGAAATCTGTAATAACTTCAGTGCACCTGTAGGACCAAATGCTCCACATAAGGGCCCATCAGATATTTAGAAGAATTTTATAAAGGGCTTGTCGCTCATTGATATTTAGTTTCTCTGTTCTGGGCAGAATCAAGCCAAGGAGGTATGTTCTGTCTTCCTTATGAGAAAGAGATATAAATTTGAGATACAAAAGAAAGTGGAACTGACTCCAAAAATTAGAGCCATTTGGAGAGAGGAACTGAAAGTGCCACTTACTAGGACAGAACAACTTCTGTGGTAAAATTGGGGAAGGGAGGAAGAAAGCGAGAAAAGGAAAGGGAAGAAAAGTTTGGTTGGCATGCATGTGACAGGAGAAAGATAAAATAATAAAGAAACATCCATGGCAAAAAACAAGTATTGGAACTGTAGGAACAAGGAGAGGCTGAGGATAAAGCATTTATATTTTAAAAATTATGTTACCTGGTTAGAAATGAATTCATTTGTTGAAGACATAGAAGGAGTACCTTTGTTTTCAAATCTTCGTTTATCTGAGCAGCTACCTGAAGATTCTGCTCAAACATCTACATTAAAAGTAGTTCCGTTATAGAGAGAGACCTTTATCAGTGGTAAACCAAAGACAGAACTATCCTGTTGGAGACTCTCACTAGCACCAGCTCTACATATGGTTTTTTTGTTTTCTTTTTTATACAAGTCCAGACAATTGCTGCTGACTAAACCACAAATCACTATTTTCCTAAGGGTAATCAATAAATTATTGACAACCATTAATGTATGCTGCAGTTTTCTCCTGACACTGAAAACAGTTGCATTCTTTCTTCAGCAAAGGAGGTACCTTAATATTTTTAATTCAGTCAGAATTTGGCTTTACAATGGATCAAAGTTCTTGGGTCAGCTCCTGCAGCTAGTAAAGAATAATCTTAAATTCCTTTGCTTTCCCCATATGCAAAAGCTGTAAGTTCACGTTAGCGGAGTGGAAGGGACGCCTGAACTTCAGAAACACTAGGCACAAGATCTAGGTGACCTACAGAGAACTGTGTGTGAGGAGGGGAACTGGAAAGGAAGGGTACAAGGGAGGTAAAAACATGAGCTGCTTTTATGCTGAGACGATTTTGAGTTTCACTGTTACGTGAGTCTCAACCCTGCAGCCTTTAATAGCACAACACTAGAGCCAATCAGCCACCAGCTTCTTTGACATTACACACTTTCTGAAAAGGACTAGATGAAGTCAACCTTGGTGCTAATACAAATGTGTGAGAATGTAGCAATAATCCCGGTATAAGACAGGGAAAAAAGTGAAACAAATGCAGGAAGAAGAGACCATCTATCTTTCATTGAAGGCACCTAACACAATATTTGTAAAGAAAAATTAGAAAATGAGCATAATAAGCTGACATTTTCTGGTTGATAAAGATTGCTTGAAAAACTTTCCATTTCTACTACCAACAACAGGGTGGTGCAGGTTGGGTTCTTTTGTGGCTTTTAAAATTTAAATCTTAGAAATACCATTTTGTAATTTGAGGCTCTTTAGTAGTTTGGACAGGCATTAATGTTAGTTGAAGTAGTGTTTAAACAACAACATTTTTGATCTTCAACAGAACTTTCTTTCCAATATTAAGGTGTTTGTATAATGAATAATGTATAGGAACAAATACATCCTTAACTACCTCAGCACCATATTAGCAAACAATATTCTAATAACTTACAAACATCTCATCTGGTAGGCTTATACTATGAATTTAGATGAATTGACCTAAGTAAAAGCAGTTAACTAAATACAAATATCAACCAAATAGGCTGGGGAAAAAACATATTTCTCCACATAAAAAGAACTAAGCGTTAAAGGGAAAAAGGCAAATAAAAACCTCAAAAGAAACAACCCCTCCAACTAACAACTCTACAGGAAAAAAAAAACCAACTAAAATTCACAGACATAAAAACAATGGCATTCCAAACAGGTTGGCTGCCGTCCCTCCCCCGTTCCTCCGTTCCCCCAAATTTACATACTGCTTCTGTAGGTTTTCTAGAATAACCGAGTTCTTTTATACCTGAAAAACAATAGCTGGGAGGGTAGTCTGATAGTAGCCATCTTGATCTGCTTCTGGTTCAGTTTCTTTTATCCAGTCTTTTTTATCTGTCTCCAGTGCTTTTCGTAGCCAGCCAATGATGTTAGACTACATTAAATAAAGCAACCAAGAAAAAGAAAAGATTTTTTTTAATTGAACATAACAAAAAAAGCACACTACAATATTTGGAATAGCAGCCATAATGAAGAGTGGCATAGTTAACAGATAACGTTGGCCACTCTTGTCATCCCTACAGGATATAGGTAACTTAGACAAAGTTTAGTACTGGTAAACTACTCATGTAGTTTCAATCAAACTTAGGCATATTTTGGAAGGGGAGTGCTCCAAACACAAAGAGCAAGTCAGTTTGTCAGAATCAAGATGTTTATTAACTTTGGAAGCATTTACTAAGCTTTAAGCTTCAAACTGAATTTTTCAACAACTGAAAAAATTAGGGTAATACTTGATGTAGGAAAATTTGCACATATCCACCTGTAGTTCTTTTTACCTACCTTTAGGAAACTGATGCTTGTTACCCTTGGGGACAAAACCCCAGGATTAGGTTAAATGAGTTTTATTTCTTGGAAATTAAGTGCTGCAGAAAATAGTGATGGAGATGCAATAAATAGTTGCCTCTCCTTCCATCTGACAAGTATATGATACAGGAAACAAACATTAAGAACAACGGGCTTTAGAACTAGATTAAGTCAGTTTTGTGATCACTTGAACAACACAGATACTCTTGTAAATATGTCCATGGTAAGTAGTAAAGAGCAACATGTTTGCCAAGTATGTAATTGGATTTTTTGATTTCTGTCTAAAATATTATCCCCATGTGTTCAAAGGGTTGAAGTTTTCTGCTTCTTTTCTAGTTTGTTACCATTTAGTTAAAACTCCTAGTAATATAAAGGTTCATGCTTTCCGACATACCACAGGTGTATTAGTGTGCCCTACCAAGAAAATTAAACATGACCAGGAGGCATATACAGAAAGGGTAAAAAAAGTCTAAAATACATACTTTTTTTAATGTTTTCATCTTTTAATGAATTAAATCAGTACCTTTTGGTCAAAATTCCTATCAGCAGATAGGATAAAGAAACTGAAAGCTCTACAATCTTCCTGCACAAGAAAGGCTGTTGACCAAACACAGACCTGTAGTTTTCTTTTTCTCGAGTAGAGTGAATGGCCTGTCAAATGCTGATATCTGCCAAGTACATACAGTAACATCTGCAATTATGCGAAACGATGTACTATTTTTTCCTCATAAGCACAGAACTGCTCTGATGACACATGATTTGTGAGGAAAAATGAATCTTTTAAGCCAGCAGGCCAGGGGACATCAACATTTTTCACCTTAAGATCATCATTTACAAGAAATTTTTTCAAAGTTGAGGTGCTTGGAAAAAAAGAATCTATTAGAAATCCGTTAAAATCTATTAGTATTTTATTTCTTATGAGAATTAGACTTTTTAAATGACTTAAACATCAATATTTATTTCCTAATTGTGACTATGAACTTACT
>VXAK01024504.1:77022-147465 GCA_013399435.1 Arenaria interpres | reverse complement strand
CACAAAAGTATAGAGCCCTGGTGGACACTGGTGCACAGTGTACCCTAATGCCATCGAATCATAGAGGGACAGAATCAGTCACTATTGCTGGAGTGACAGGAGGATCTCAAGAACTGACTGCACTGGAGGCCGAAGTGAGCCTCAAAAGGAATGAATGGGAGAAGCATCCTATTGTGACTGGCCCAGATGCTCTGTTCATCCTTGGCATAGACTACCTCAAGAGAGGGTATTTCAAAGACCCGGAAGGGTATCGGTGGGCTTTTGGTATAGCAGCTGTAGAGACTGAGGGTATTACACAGCTGTCTGCCTTTCAGATGACCCTTCTGTGGTAGGATTGCTGAAGGTTAAAGAACAGCAGGTACCACTTGCTACTTCACAGTGCATGGTCGACAGCATCGCACTAACTGTGATTCTCTGATTCCCATTCAGAACCTGATTCATCAGCTGGAGACCCAAGGAGTGATCAGCAAGACTTGCTCACCCTTTAACAGCCCGATATGGCCAGTGTGAAAGTCTGATGGAGACTGGTGTCTCACAGTAGACTATTTAGTTCATTCTAAACTTTTGAATCTCCTTATCTCTTACTCTCCTCTTTTGAGGGGGGGTGAAGGGCCATCTCTTGGTCCGGTTGCGGTGATTTTGGCTGAAACCACAACACAACTGCAATTCTCCTGTGATTTCCTGCCTTCGGTAGAGAGATTTTAAGAACATAAAACACAGGAAGATGTGATAATATTCTAGAAGCTGGGGGTAGTGGAGAAATGATACTTTGCCTGGGCTTTGTGAGTACACAGCAGTCCTATTCAAGCCATTAGGAAGATAGAAGGAAGAAACATTTTGAAATTTCTAAATTGTTTCTATAAGGAAACAATTCAAACAAACTTATTTTGAAATTTTTTACTTCAATTTTTTAATAAGACGTTAAGTGGCGCTTTTCTAAGAAGGGTCATAGACCATTTTAGTTAGTGGAAACCTTTTATTCTGGCACCTAAACAAAGTTGCTAAGAATGCCAGTAGTGACTTTATACAGCAGAAAATGTTGACAAAATATTTCACTTAGTGTTCGTAAAGAGGAAAAAGTGTCTCTCTCCCCTTTTCATTTTGAAAGAAAGAGATCTCTTGACTCAGGAACCCTTCCACCTTGAAAAATGGTGTCCAGAGCTTCTTTAATCATAGCCTTCCAGAAAACCTGGGATTTAACTACCTGGTTTTCACTGTACCCCTTCATAGCCAACCCTAGAGCAACTGAGGAAGGAAGTCTTTCTTTTT
This sequence comes from Arenaria interpres, assembly GCA_013399435.1. Classification (NCBI taxonomy): domain Eukaryota; kingdom Metazoa; phylum Chordata; class Aves; order Charadriiformes; family Scolopacidae; genus Arenaria; species Arenaria interpres. The sequence goes on along the minus strand of VXAK01024504.1, from coordinate 146,196 downwards.
ACCTAAGGTACCACACCTAGACAATGCAGAACTGCAAGTTTTGATTTGTTTCCCATGATGTAAAAGATGACCAAAAGTAGACGAGAGTTAACACAACCTCCTGTTGCTCACAGGACAAGACTGTTCAAATAAACCTGGTCGGTGTAGGAGGCTTAATGTCATAGAAATGTGCACTCAGGAGACTTAATCCTGATCCCATGCAATTTGTAGAGCAAGGAGAGCTGACACTGGAAAGGTACATGTAATATCAAGACCCGCAGTGAGGGATGGGGCAAAGGACGCTTTACAGCTCATTACTGCTTTAGCAGATACCAAGATCCTCTGCTGTGCCTTCCCCTAAACCACTCAAAATATTTCTGCATTATATATGGAAGTGTGAGTTACTCGGAGTTTTCCAAAGTTCCAGCTATTCCTTACCACTATGGGGACACTGATTTTAAACTCCCAAGAATGGGCTGTCTTTCCAGGACTCTCTGTACTGAACAGGGAGATGCTCTGAGGACAACCTTTCTGTTGTTCCTTAACGCTCAGGCTCAGCTGGGAAGCTATAAGCTCACAGCATAGGTAGCACAAAGGTGGTTTTAGACAGGTTTGTGAATATCTCAGGCTGTTGCTTTCTGTCATCACTTAGCTCTCGCTGCTCGGAAATCACCCCTCTCTCTGCAAAACTGATGCAGTCTGTCCTGAGTCAGTCATTTCTCAGGTCCAGTTTGAAGTCCCTTGCTTTACAGTCCTCCCTCCTCTGGGTAGCTTTTGGAGAGGTTGGGTCTTCTTGTGTGGTCTCAGCACTACCCATGCAAGCTCCTCCTCAGCTCCTGGCTTTGGCAGCATTCTCCTTTACAGCTCTAGTTTTGGGAGGTCTTATACTCTGCAAGGATTTGGTGTTACCTTTGGAAAGACAGCTACTGTAGGTAATATACTTCTGCTGTACAATACCTCTGCAAACTGCTACTTACAGTAGACAAAAAACCTGCAGGAGAATTTGAACATAAAATACTAAATGTCATTCTGAAAAAGAATCACCCCAAATTTCTATTTTAACAGCTGCAGAGCATCTCTAACACTGTATTCGTTGAGCATCATTACATTCCTTGCATCACTGAAATCTCCTGGCCTTCAGGTTTTGTAGGCCTCTGCACAAAGATTGTCCCCAGAAATGCAGAGTCCCTGCCCTGGTGTTTCTGCTTAATTATACAAACATCCTCTGGAAAGTATTTTTCTTTCCCTTGCAAGTTCAGCCTCATCATAGGTCTAAATTTGCAGATAGAGGCAAGTACATTATAATGGCGATGACTGATAGCCAAAGATTTCTTGAGTTCAGTGTGTTCCCTAGTGTAGGCCATTTTTCACCATCTAGAATAGCCTGATAATGATGTCATTTCCATTGCTTGAATGTTGAAGCAGCAGCCACATATCATGGAGTTAAAATGACTGTTTATAGGACAGCTAAATTGTGTTGTTATCAGTTTAGGGCAGTGTTTGCTTTGCTTCTGGGGACAAAACGACAATTGGACTTTCCTAAAACTCATCAAACAGGATGAGAATGCCAAGAATACAAATCTGCACTGTAGTCAAGCTGGGGGAAAAAAGGGAGAGAAGAAAAAAGGAGAGCTATTTTTGTGTGAAGATGTGATGACCATCAGATAAAAATGACAAAGTTGTACTTGCCAGAAAATAAGTCACATTGCTGATCACCGGATAACTTTGATGTAATATTCTACAATCATTTAACTGAGATCTCGTGGCAAGATTAATGGTGAAGTTTTTAAAACTTGCATGAAGAAGAGCTTTCTTCTAATATCCAGCTGTCAGACAGCCCTTATCTGGGGCATATGTTGATTGATTATGATTGGGATTGAACTAGAACACGACCTCTAAATAGAAAAAGAAAATTATGCAGATTTGAAAGTGAACCATCGAGATTTTGGGTCTTTCCTAAACATTTCAGAACTTGTTTAGGGCTTCATGTGATTATATATACATAACCTATATGCATATTTGTCTTTGCAGACTCATACCTGTTAACATGTGAAAAATCCGCAAGAAAAAATCTCAGCAAAATTTTCTGTCCTCTGTATCAAAAAATACTGTGAATTAGGTTTAATACATTGTTTCCAACATACAGGACTCTCAGTGGAATGAATTGTTTATGAGATACTATGTGATATTAAGCAGCGCACAGATTTTGAGTTAAAGCAGACCAATTCCCTTTGAAAAAAATGCTCTTTTCTAGTGTATGACATTGGATGAATTGTTATACATACTTTGGAATGGATGGTGACCGTAAATCTCACTTTGGACAGTTCATGAAATATTTGCAGCACATTTTAAACTAGCTTAGTGGTGCCAATTCTGTTCTAGTGCTTGCTGCCTATCTTGTGTTTTCATGGAGGGACTTTGAGTGTAATGAAAGAAAGCTTGGGTGGTGCTGGATGGCCATGGTCCCTGCCAGGTCAAGTAGAAGGTGATATCCACCTCCATATCGTATTGCTTTGTACAGCATAGCCACAAAGCTCTGGCTAAGGTTGGTGCTGCCTGCAGGTCAAAGCATGCCAGCAAGCTGGTGGGACCAACATGCACAGGTCCCACCTTTCACATGCTGTTATCAGCACTGCATTTCCATTGTGCCCAGTCCTCTCTGTGTTGTGTCTAAAAGAGACTTTTTTTACCCTTCTTCAGACCCATCACATAATAGGGAGTTTATGCAGCTTTCTTAACCCTGGAGCAAACTCCCACACCATTGCATTGATCCCTTAATTGAAAGTCATAGTCTTATGGGTTAGCCAGATGAGAAAGGTGAAATAGGAGACAAACAGGGCTGCTCTGTCTCTATGAGGAGCTGTCTTGGTACCCCAAGAAGGGAAAACAAGGGTGTGTTCCCTCACCACACAGTGAGGCTTCCAGGATACAGATGATGGCAGATGCACTTCTGAAGGGTGGCTGAACCTCATCCACCACATCTGTGTTTGAAAAAACCCACTCATGCAACCATTGCAAAAAAAAAAACCAAGAGAAAAGAGTGCCAAATCAAACCCTGCATGGATGATCCCTTCTTCACTAAAAGGGGGGGACAATCACAGTGGAACATGACAGCATTCAAACATGAAATTTATTTGCATTTAGTTGTAAAGGAAAACCACAACAACAACGTCCCTTCAAGTGGCCAGTGGTTTATTCAGAAATGTACCCGCGGGCTCCAAGAGGGCTGAGGAATGCTGCACTGTGACTTCCTTAAACTGCTTCACATCCCTCTGCTGCAGCCAGCCAACAATGAACATTTTGCAAACAGATGTCCATCTTAAAGAAATAGACTTCATTTTTTCCTGCAAAATTCCACTCCCTATTCCTTACCATTTTCCACTGGTCAGTTATGGAAAGGAAATGGAAAAGCAGCAGAAATATTTACCTGCTTTCTCCCCAAGAGAAAAAGCAGGACTAACAAAAGCAGATTTCCTCCACCCGTCTAAAATTCTTGTTTCTCTTCTCAGGCACAGTGGATCTGGGGGCACCCATTTCCTTTCCCTCCCATAATAAACCCTGACATTTTTAAAAGGTTGCATTTAAAAAAGGAAGAGTAATCTGTCCAACAAAATTTTTAGGGAAAGGTTTTAAAAATAGACAAAAATGTATTCATCTTCTTTCTCCTGACTCTTATTCAGGTTTCTTATTTGCATCTAGATCTTATTTGGGCTAAGTATAAAAGAGGGCCAATAAGACTTCAGGACGTGTAGCTGAATGAGAAGCATGTAGGTGGGAGATACTTCCAAGAGCTTGATTTTCAAAAGAAAATGTAATGGGAATGGAGGTGAAGCCCTGACACTTCCTCGTGATCCTGGGAGTGGAGGCGTGTGCTGCAGATTGGATTACTTATTTGTGTGACACAGGTAGAGGTGGCAAAATCCAGATCCAAATGACAGAGCTTTATAAATTTTGACATGGATAAAGATATTCCTGCCATTGACTCTCAGTGAGTTTATAAATCATATTTTAGGCTTTTGGAATTGTATGAAAGAATCTGACTTGAAAAATTAAGTAATGTTCAATCATTTGAAATAAAATGAAAACCTGCATTTTTTAGTTAAATATCTAGAGGCCAGAATCACACTATGTCTGCAATCTGGGGAAACATCAAAATAATAGTAAACATCTCTTTACAGCAATATCTGCAGTTTACTTTGGAATATTGTAAATGATGTTGTTCTAACAAGGGTGTCATGAGTTTTAATGGCACAGGGAAGCATGATAGAACAGATTTATATCAAAGTCTATTATAGCAGAGAGCCTTATAACAAGAGCAGAACGTATTTATGTCATACTCAAAATGTCATCTCAGTCACAGACAAGACTGATGAGAAAAAATGGTTAGACACAGAGATTTGATTTATCTTTCTTTTCCAGAATGGGGACTTCTGATGATCTCCCTTTAGGTTGCGGAGCTTAAAACCCAAATTTCCAGCCACCACTGGAACACAAAGCAGATGAGCCTTCATTTTCATCATTTCCCCTTCATTTTTTACCCAGCTGCTGGAAATCAATAAAGCTTCACTAGTAAAACAGTGTTTCGGTCCTATTTTCTTGTAGTGGAAACTGAAAATCCCCCCATCACAAACCATTACCACATTTCCTTGCTTAGTTATGGCCTACACATGGAACCAGACTCTTACCCTCAGTCCTACAGATTAGAGGCTTTGTGTGAGGTTTTGTCTCCCCACTTCCTCCAGCTCTGCATCCTTATCCTGAATCACTACAAGCATCTAACACCACTGGCAAAGCCTATACTATAGACACTATATTTGTAGGGAATTTAAGGAACTTCAGAGCATCCTTCAGAGGTATTAATCTGCTATCAGCACTTGTCACAGTCACCAAAGAAGTTCAAAAGTCCCAAATCCCAACACACTGCCATCTTATTTGATAAAACTTCGGCAAATTTTTGAGGGTTGGTGCACAAAGATAAAGATTGTGAGTGTTCCTAAAGGGACTTTTGGACCCTACAGGTGAGATTCAGCCACTGCTGTTTTTCAGTGAGCTTATAATAGTTATTGGCAAATTATTCTCAGAATTTTATGAAAGTTGAAAACAAAACATCTATGGTTTATGTTATGGTTTTTAGTAGAAAAAAATGAAAATTTTGATTTCTTAAATTTCTTTGAATTTGCTGAATTCAGAGCATGTGGTATCTAATAAATTTATCCAATTTTGAGATCAGAACTAAATTTCTTTGGGTAGCAAAAAAACCCCAAACAACCCACACCCCAAAGCCCAAAACAAATGACCAGATATTTAATCCAAAATCAAGCTATCGCAACTAGTTGGATTTACCTTGTGTAACTTTGTATATGCATTTTTTCTTTCCGGAAGAGACTATTCACAAGCCTTTGAATGTTACGGGAGATGCCCCATTCCTATCAAGAGAAATGTTTTGCTGCTTTGCTGATATGGATTGCAGTGGTTGGCCTCATGATTCTTGCTTAGGCACCAAAATTGCTCGAGTTCTGTGCTGCCCCCTGCTTCCTAGCTACGTGAACCATCCCCCCTCCCTCCTGTTTTTTAGTGACCGTCAGTTTTAGGTGGGAGGGAAATCAAGCTGCAATAATTTGATGGCATGCTTTTGACATTGCTAATGAACTTATAGAATGTGAAATGCCTGTATCTAGCTCTTGTCCAACTTCTCCCACTTACGTTGCATCCCTTGTGCAGGTTCACTAACCATAGGGTATCAGCCAGAGAAAATGCTGTTCCATAATTTAAAATACAAGTATGCTAACGGAGTTTCAAAGCAATAGAAAAGAAGCTTCTATTCATCACTCATCAATGTCTTCCTGCTGTTCGGAGACTAAACATGCACAAAAACAGTAGGAGGTTTTTATGTTCCTGTTAGCAGCTACTGTACAGAAGAAGAAAATCCTGATGTGAATTGTGCAGGCTGTCAAACTCAGAAACATCACACGACTCTGACAGCCCTCCTCTGCATTAAATTTAAACATCTACAGCCTTGCAGTTCAGAAGGTGCAGTGGTAACAGCAGGTTAGGAGCCAAAATGGTAGACCCAAGTGTTACTATCAACACAGCCACATGGCACAGATGTAACGCAGTGTAATATTGTCATATTCCTGCCCTATGTCATCTGTGCACTGGGTTAAACACCTGCTATTGCTTTACGGATTTTGCAAATGTGACCAGGAACCTACATTTGGTCATGTTTTTTTGACTTTTTTTTTTTTTTAATTATACAGTACTAAAAGCACTGCCTGTATTCCTTTGATTTATTTTGGAAATTTGATCTCCCTTTCATAAAGCCCTTATTAAAACATAAATTTCTTGTGAGTTTGGAGTCCTTGACATGAAGGCTGTTTCTCAGCAAGTCGATGCTTCATGCACAGTGAATCTCCTGGGTAAGTGCAATGTACCAGCTCATGCACAAACTTAGAGCGACCTGGGGACCAGGTTATTTAAGGCTCTGTGCCTAAGTGAGTGTTTCTATGTCTCTGTTGGCGGGCACCAGATTACTTCAGAGTCACAGGTCTGGCTGCATGTCTCAGCCGCTCTCCGACTCCTTCCCTGGCATGCACCAGGTACTCCGGCAGCCCAGAAAGGACAGGGAGTCTGTAGGCTGGGTTGGAGCCATGCATAGCTTGGACAACTGAAGACCCAAGCTCGAGTCAAGACAGGAGGGTGCTGGCAAGCACCTCTCTGCACCCCATCACTGACCTTGGGCTCACTCCATCACTGGTGTCTTGGACTTCAGGCTCTGCTGAGCCTGCAAAACTCACCTTCTCTCCATCACGTGCAGGAGGAGGCAGGTGAATTGGAAATTTATGTTGTTTTCTGTAGGGTGTTACAGAGATACTGTGTTTGTTACAGACACGTGCAGCTCAGTGCACCTGTTCAGTCGTACATGTCATTAGAAATAGGGCTGGAGAACTTGAATCTTTTTCCCACACACGTGCCAGTGAAGAGCAGCATTCTTTCTGCCTCATTGAAGAGAGTCACTTCTCCTTTTGCAGAGCTTTGTCTAATGCTGTACGTAGCAGGGTCAGGAGGAGATGGAAAAGGTGCTGAGGTGGATTTTCCCAAAACTTTAGGTCTTTTCACCTGGCAATGACGGCATGAAGAATCTTCCTGAAACTAGACAGAATCTCCTGCCTGGCAGTGCTCAGTGCAGTCAGCAATAACAAAAGCAGAGAACCTGAACTGACAAGTGCAAACAAACACATGTGTCTATTTGATCTAAACAGGCTTGAGAGAAAGGAGCATCCTCATTGTTTTGGGGCCTCTTGGTTGACTAGAAGGCTGATGAGGTAAAATTTCAGGGTAGCCAGAAAGGTTCCCTAATGCTACCGCCAAAGGCCAAATAAGTTAAAATGTGCAGTGGGATAATCAGAAGGAAATCGTGTAGCAGAGAAGGGAGGAATAAGAGAGATGTACAGTGCCTTGAAGGAGACACAACTAAGTCTGAATTGAACAGCAGGTTGAATTATACATTCCTGGAGGCTTCTATGTACAGCAGGATGCACAGAGTTTCGGTTGATGCTAGTATTAAATGCACATGTTTTTCCTGTGCAGCATATCATAAAGTCCCCAAACTAGGAAACCTTCATTTTTGCAAAGGCAGCAGACATTCAAACTTATGGTCCTCCCATGGGTACTCTGTAAAGTTTGTGAGCATGGATAATTGACATTGCCAGGGAAGATCGGGAAAGTGCAATCACCCTGTATTCTACTAGGGGACTTAAGACTCACATTCTGAACTACGATAATAATAATAATCATAATCATAACACAAAACACTTTTTTAAGACAACAGCACTAATAACTTTATTTTGCTTTTTCCTGGGAGAAGGTTTTAATAGACCACAGCTATGTAAATGTGGGATCACATCAGCTACTTCCAAAGCTTTCACATAAGCTGTGTTTGCATTCCCAGTTAAGTGTTATGACAATGCTCCTTTGCATAGTAATTTTTGCTTCTAAACTTTTCACAAACTTTGTATCCAACAGCAGTTTTAATACTGTTGACTGGTATTATTGTGAATTTCCATGCAACTCTTTTGGTTGCACAGTTGCTTGTGCCAAATGCAAACCTTTGATGTGTAGGTGGCTGCCAACACTGAAGGTACTAGGATAAACTATCTTCATAATACAGGACGTGCTATTGGAGATGGCTTCCAAAATCCTGCAAATGATAGTATAAATGCACAAGAACTATAGGTTAATGAACTAGTAAGGAAAATAAGACAAACATAGGGCAAAATAGCTGACAGATTTAGAGTGGAACGTTTTGAAACTCAGATAGCTTAATCCAATGCACATCCTGGTTTCACTTGTATACAGCAACAGACCTACGTGGGAACGTTAGTGTTTATTTTTCTACTAAGATTATGCTTATTTGGAATGGAAGGATATATTCTGACTAATGTATGAACTAGTGTGATCCAGATACACTGCTAATTGTCTTAAAAGAGCTTCAGCTGGAGTGCTTTGTCCACTTGATCCCCCCATTGGCCCCTGTTTTTATTAAGAGGAAACATCTGGAAGTCCAGTAGCCATAATGAAAACAGTCCCTCTTTGTGAACATTACCATTTGTATTAAGGAAGATACTCTGTTAAAAATACAGTCTCACCAAAGTGTATAACCAGCCTCCCTCCAAATTCTGTGGGGAGACGTAAGAAATTTCACTGGAAGTTGTGAGAAGCTTGCCAGTACTGACCTCTTAGCAATAAAGGTTTAGATATTGGTCAAAAGGGTTTGTTGGGCTTAAGTATTAAAAAAACAACAAATAAAAACCTCAAAAATCTCTTGGCCTTCTTTGCCTCACTGCAATGAATTCAAAGTCAATCAGATGCTGAGTCAAGGAGTGAACACATTTGGAAAGCTAAAAATATTTTTTTTCTTTCGGAAGGTGGACAATGATAGCAGTGAATCCATGTAGCCACCTGTGCAAGGCAGTTCTCCTGCAAAGACAATGTAGGTTCACCTCTGATCTGTACATACCAATTAAATCTTCTTTTAAACCAGGGAAGTCAAGACTGGTGCTTGTCTTCTTTCATTTGCCTCCTCAGCACATTCTTCTCGTCATCTGGTGTTGCTTAGTCACCCCATGGCCTCCTGAACATCCCCAGTAGCTTTGAAAGGAGGCTGAAGTTCCCTCCTTATATCAGGCATGTGGACCTAGGCACCATTTCCTGGTAGCCACAGCAGTTGAACAAAGCTGGCCATATATCTTGCTACACTATGGGATTTTTCTCTGGATTCATGCAAAAGAATGATTTGGGTTTTTTCAAAGTAAGCATAACATTCAGGTAATAGCCTGTATTTTAGTGGCTACTTTCAAGAAAGAAGGAGTGTGGAGAAATGTTAAAGCAAATTGTACCTTTGGTGTTTATATCAGTGCGAAATGTAGAAAAGACTGCAGAAGCGACTGCTGGCCTCAGAGCAGCAAAGCACGCGGGGGGACTGAGACTCTGACTGGGGCTCTGACTCTGACCAGCTTTTCCCCTTTCCTCCTCAATTTCTATTTATAAGTTGGCACAGGATTTTTTCAAGAAGTGCCTAAATGAATTGGCACAACTCCCCTTGCCCACTTAAACACTCAAGTGAAATGGTATATTTTTACACATCCAGCACATTTAGACGCTATTTTGAGGACCTGGGCAGCACGCGGGCTGAGTAGTCAAGACATGCAATTTTCTGCATTTAGTTTACCGGTTAGCAGCCAGTCCAGGTTGATGGAGACTGACATTTCTTCCTGGTGCCTTGTGACAGCTTATGTGAACGCAGCAGCTGATCTTAAGTGGGTATCGGTAACAAAACAGTCAATCAATATCGCCAATAAGTGGTAGCTTTACTGCAAATCCTCCAAGCAGAGAGACTAAGACTCAGCGATTACGTTGACTACTTAGCCCTTATCTCTTGAGTACACAGTGTGGCTTGAAGGATGGGTCGTGGCAGCAGCCTGAGTTTGGTGGTTGATATTAGTAGCTGCATCCCAGAAGCGTGCCCCTTCTGGCTGGGGTAATGGTGCTGCTGGGGACCCGGTGGCCTTCTGCCACCGCAGGGCAGGACTGCAGATGGGAAACAGAGTGGCATGCCAACTGTGAGCAACAGCAGCTTCATCAAAAGAGGCAGTGATGTTCATAAGGAAGAAAAAAAAAATAAAAAAATTCCATGTACCTGGACAGCCGAAGTGCAGACGGCAGTGACATTTACAGGAAGATACATATGAACTCCGTCTTTCAAAATCCAATAGTTGTTTACAGACATAGACACACCAGTTAAAGTAACTAAACCTTGAGACTACTTCAATAGTACTTAGATGATGAAAGATACAGCAACTGCTATGCAAGGCACCAGCTAGAGGGAAAAGACGTTTTTTTGAGACAGGGACTGCTAAATGGCAGATGACCCTGGAACAGTTTATTAAGTAACAATCAGTTAAAAAGCTGTCTGAACAAAAGAAAGCCCCAAAGCTTGTGACTGTAAGAATGAATAGGGTAAGACCTCAGGCAAAGACAGGGGAGGACAATTACTTCGGAGTTGATAGACAGTGTTTGCAACTGTGTGACACATCCTGGCTAAAACCAGGTATTACTTGTTCTAGTTTCTGAGAAATTTAAGATTCCCTAATAAAATACAAATGGCTGTAAAGACTGATAATGTTAAACTGAAAAGCTCTAAGTCAGAGGGGCTGCTAGGTGCTTACAGTTAAAGAGATTATAAGCATGCATGCTATTTGCAGCTCTCTGGCTTCAGTTCCCAAGGGGATTGGAGAACCTAATGCCTGAGCAACGGGATGTAGGATTTTTAAGAGGTTCCTTGAAGTAATTAAATAAATGAATGATGCTGTTAGCAGAATGACTGTTGTGCCCATTGGGAAAAATATTTGCCTAAAAACCCCTCTAAATACTGTAACATGTAGAGGGGAGCTTACATCACAAGATGATGTGCAAATCTACTACATTCATTTAAGTATCTTTTTGAACATACATATTTTTAACTACATGATAGAATTATCAAAAGTATTACTCCACTATTACAATCTTGTACAGATTGTGCTCATCAGTGTCTGAATTTAGAGGTGAAATGAGCACGGAGGAGGAGAAGGGAAATTCCAGCATGTGTTACAAAGTGTACAGGCAAGATATTTTGAGGAACAGCTTCATACATCTTCAACACATGGCAAAAACCTTAAAAAAATTATTTAACTTTTATACTTTGACAATGTTGTGGCTAAAGTTTCAGCTTTTGCTGTCTCCCGTGATTTGTTCAGAGAGAACAGTTTTCTTCCAGACAACTTTAGCAGGAAAACGCTCTTGCATTTTCGTGGGAAAGTGCAAAAGTAATTCTGGCTTATTAAACTGTTCTAGGGAAGGGTTTCATAACATCACAGAGATGTGAAATGTCAAGCATCTACATACTGTATCCCATACTCCTGCTAATGCCTAACTATTCCCTGGGCTATGCAGAGTGTGTTGTCAAATAACCCATGCTTATTTGACTCAAGGGACTGGGCTTGCCATAGTATCGACGGAATATTTTTTCCAGTGTTCAGTCTCCATTTTCTTCTGCTTTATCTTCTTGAATATAAAGTTGCCCCTTCTGGGTGAAGCTCCTTTCCCAACTCCCTCCCATGTCATTAGCACACGCTTAGTGTAAAAATCTTTCCCACCCTTAAAAAGCAGTATACTCGAGCCGACGAAAACACCAAGTTGACCTGAAAAAGCAAATGACAAGCAGCTCTGTTTATTGAGTGAAAGCATGAGGAGAAGTGTGTGCCTTCCGTGGGGAAGCACAGCAGGGCCATGTGTGCCCAGGGCAGAGCCAGCCAGAGCTGAGGATGGAGCACCGCCAGCCTCTTCCTGTGGGACAGAAACACCGATTTCCATTTCCTGTTGACTTGTAAAAGTCCAAGTAAACCACAAAAATGTCAACATGCTCAACACCAAAGTCATTGCTTTGTCCAGGAGAAATCATTCTTTTAAATGTTAATTTCAGTGGAAAAATACAAATATACTTTGGGTCAAGCGGATGTAATTTCTTGTCTTGACCAATGAACCAAAAAACTGGTTCATCTGGTACTCTTATTTAAACTCTAAAATATTTAGAGACTTAGCTTGTTCCCTGAGGTAGCTTCCCAGTCATTTCCCTGTGATCACTATTTCTTCCTTTATTCAGTTCTTTACTGTGGCTGAAGAGAGATACGATAGAAACACTATGGATCTGATCCAGGGTTTGTACCATTCAAGTGAGTATCAGATAAACAAGACTCTCAGAAATTTCAATTTTGAAAAAAGTTTCAATTTTGAAATTGTTTCAGTCTGAAAAGGTATAATTAATGTGTCAATGAGCTGGAAGAGTTTCTCTGACAGCCTTATTTGACATTGATTGAATAATGCACATCTTGGGGCACACAAAATTTATTTTACTAATTAGTGAAAACGGTAACTAAATTCATGCAGTTTAAAGGATATCAACATATCACTCTCTTGTCTCAGAAAAGGAAGTCTTTGGAAGCTAAGATATGTTGAGGAGAGTTTTGTTGTAAGTTCTTTGCTTTTTCTGAAGATCTGGTTTTCTCATGGACTGACAGTCAGGAGGGACATGCACATTTAACCTGGATTCATACCTCCTGGATTCATACCTCACAAAGTTCAGAGATGGCAGGTCCCTGACTTAGTTCTGTATCATTATAATATCAAAAAGAGCTTCGTACTCCCTGCTTGTGGCTAGGCAGGACTGGGAGGGATGGAATGCTGTAAAAGAGAGTGGAGAGAGAAAGAAGGACCTGCCTTTTTGGCAATGGTGCTGCATCCCTGGAAGACAAAATGGGAGGAGGGTCGTCTCTGCGGTCCTTGTGCTGCTTCAGAGCCATGATTTGATTCTCCGGATGCTGAATAACAAGGGAATGATTATAGCAAAAATTGGTGAATTCTGTGGCAATTATTGTTGGCTCTGGAGACTGCTATGAGATCATCAGAAATGCTGAGCATTGTGTCTGGAGACCTGGGCTGCAGGGGATAAAAAAGATCTGACTTTATTGGGAAAACCTAATAGAGGAGTAATATGTGGGAGGGGAAGAGAGGCAGGAGATGAAGAGTCTAAGGATGTTATTTTGTCATTTCAATCTCATCTTTGTTTTATTTATTTTTTAATACCAATGAGACTTCTTGTCTCAACTTTTCCCTGGGAAGACATGAGGAACATTTAGCCTGTGGAAGAATGAGGAAAGTGAGAGGACACCGACTTTCACATGCAATGTCACTTTCTCACTCCAGCAGATCCTGCATCAATGGGGAAAAAAGACACTCCATCTCTTTTTCCTTTTGACTGATCCCAGGAGTGTAAGCACACTCCCGGGACTCTGGGAAGCCATCCAGAAGCTGCAACCCTGACCTTGAGGCTTCCCTATTTTCAATACCTTTGTTTCCCGTCAGAGCATGGGGGTGAGGGCGTTGCAGGGAGGCCATCAGTCCCACAGGGTGGCTGTAGGATGCCCAGGGGTCACCTCTGTAGGGACCCACTGTGGCTGCTGGATACAGGTTATCTGGGCTGTTAGTGGCAGTGTGACAGATTATATTGGCTGCACAAGGGAGATGAGGTGCATATAAAAGACCGAGTTTTTAGCAGTATTTCCTTGTCTTTCCAAGTGAAATCCCTCTGGCTTCTTTCCTCTCTTCTTCTTGCTTGTCATATGCTGTGAACAGCTGAGGCATCATGTTTTGCTGTATTTCACATAGTAACACTGGGGTATTGCTTTCAGATTAAGAAGTAACGAATATGATCCAGAAAGATCTGGCCGTGAAACACAGTGAAGAAAGCAAATCTCTGTGTAGTAGCACTGGGCTCACAGGCAAGTCAGCGGTCATTTAAAAAAATTCTAATAATTAGATTTCATGAAAAACGTGTGCTGCTGTGGAAGAGAAGGGAGAGGGAGAAAAACATGTCTTTTCCTTGCTTCAAGCCCCCTGCGAGCACAGGGGGGCAAGTAACAGGGCTAGTTCTGTTGTTGGTACGGCTGGGGCTGCGGAGAGCCATAGGGGCTGCAGAGGGATATCAGTGCCAGTAGCCAGGGCCAGAGCCAGCCTGCTCCAGCTCCAGAGTGAGGTGGAAAAGAAAGCAGAGGCACAAAATCAAGCTGGAGCGGTGCTGTGCAGCCAACTTCTCAAGTGCCGAGTGGCAGCAGTGTCCACTGGGCAGCATCCTGCTGACCCTGCTTCTTGCCCTCCTGGGTCCTTTGAATTTTGTTTGGGGGCTGGCTGTATGCAACAGGGGTCAGGACTTGGATTTCCAGTATGTACCAGCATGTTCACATCCGCAGATAGACTGTGCACTGGAGTCTAGTGCTGCCAGCGGTGAAGCAGAGCGGTGGCTGTAGGCACTCATCTAGTACTTTCTCAGGTAACTCAAAATGAGAAGATGCAGGGTTGTAAATGCTTCCCTTCAGTCAGTGCCAAAGGAGTTTTGGGTGTAATCACTCTCTTTATAGATCAGAGTAGCACCAGCTTGAACAGCTTGTCCTTTTGGCCTGTTTTAGGAGAATCAACATATATAACTGCTTCCTCCCACATCACAGCCGTCATCGCTCTTGATGCATTAAAAACGGCTCCCCATTTAGCTGTGTTATTCAGAGGGACGATCTGCAGGCTTGTCTTGCTTGAGGATTTAGCTGAGACACCAGAATAGCAAGCTCTAGCAGCCAAATGGCACTGAAAACCTGCTGCAAGATCCTGCTGTCGCCAGTGTGTGGGAAAAGCCGTGGCTGCGGAATAGGGGATGAAATGATCACAGTTGTTGTAAAAGGAGCTGCAGTGTGTCCTTTGCCGCCCCCAGCTTCTCATGGCAGAGTCACAATCAGGGGACCAAACCCAGCCTGCTCTTCTTCTCTAGTTAACTAGATGGTGTGTCTTGCTATGTGTAAGAGGGGCCCCGGTAGAGCAGAGGCAGAAACAAGAAGTGACTGAATACAAGAATTGAGTGAAAAAAATATTGGGCATTCAATGCAGTGCAGTGTAGGGAAACCTGGGCCAGCTTGGTTTGCCAGTGGTTGCTCCAGTGAGCTCAAAACTGCAGTAAAGAAGAAACCAGAAATATTAAAGATCTGCCATGTATTGAGGTCTCCAGTTCAGAAGTGGCAAACCACTGCTCTCTCTGTCGGTAATGTATAAGGTGAGCCCTTCCTTCCCTCAGGTGGGGTCTGTGCAACCCCACAGTATCCACCTCCCCATCACTAACACAACCCTTCTCATTTTTCGTGCAGAGTGGCATTTCTAGGGTAAAAGAAACCTGTATTTTTTTTTCTCCTCCAGTTCTGGGTTTACTGAGCTCTTGCATACACCAAGAAATGAAAGTTAGACAAACAAAGGCTGAGGTGAAATCAGATGAGTGTCATGAAACTTCTGACACCTGGTTTGGGTGCATCTCCAGCAGAAGATACAGCTCCTGGCTGCCAGGTACCAGGCTGGATGCTGTCAGGACTAGCCTTCTCCTTGCTGAAGACTCAGAAATGAGATTGGGCAATGCCTGACATTTATAAGGGTCTCTATCAATATAGGAAGCTCCTATATCCCTTTTGCCCTACAAATAAACATTGCAAAAAATGACCTGCTTCCCATCCTTTAGGAGATGCAGGCAGGTGAGCTGGTGCTCCTGTGGGAGGGGCACCAGAAGTTCAGTTTGAAGAGCACTTTTGCTGCTACCTTCCTCCTGCAGTTGGCCGCATCTTTATAAACAAGTGGTCTTTTCACATTATTTTCTCCTGAGGCAGAGTTTTCCACATCTTCTCTGAACATGTGTGGGCCTGGAGTCTGAGTATGCCGGGCTGCTTCATCTTGAGACCAACCGCAGCAATTCCTCTGCAGTTAACGTGACTTCCGTGGGGCTGCCCACCAGCCACACTGTTCACACAAAGAAGGCTAAAGTAACTGCCCTACCACCATAAAATACTAAGCTCAAGAAGCATCCTCAGTAGTGCATCTCATATCAATAATGTGGAATTATGGCCTGTATCAGGAACAGCGTGGTGAATAGGACTTGAGAGGTGATCATCCCCATGTACTTGGCACTGGTGAGGCCCCACCTGGAGTACTGTGTCCAGTTTTGGGCCCCTTACCGCAAAAAAGGCATTGAGGTGCTGGAGCGGGTCCAGAGAAGGGCAACGAAGCTGGTGAGGGGTCTAGAGCACAAGTCTTACGAGGAGAAGCTGAGGGAGCTGGGATTGTTCGGCCTGGAGAAAAGGAGGCTGAGGGGAGACCTTATCGCTCCCTACAACTACCTGAAAGCAGGGTGTAGAGAGGAGGGGGTTGGACTCTTCTCCCAAGTCACAGGCGACAGGACTAGAGGAAATGGCCTCAGATTGCACCAGGGGAGGTTCAGGTTGGATATAAGAAAAACTTTTTGCACTGAAAGGGTTATCAAGCTTTGGAATAGGCTGCCCAGGGAAGTGGTTGAGGCACCATCCCTGGAGGTGTTCAGAGGACGAGTTGACATGGTGCTGGGGGACATGGTTTAGTGATGTTTTTTTGTCAGAGTTAGGTTGATGGTTGGACTAGATGATCTTGAAGGTCCCTTCCAACCTAGATGATTCTATGATTCTATGAATATTATTTTATGGTCTAGTTTAACAGTCCTCCACCTTCCTTTTCCTAAAGTTGTAGCTGGCAAGTAGGTGAAAGATCACGAAACGTCTCCCTTGAACTTTCCATCTGACCCTGCTGCTTGCCAGCAGCTGGCAGGGCCGGGAGAGCGAGGAAGCTGGGGGCCCCGGCCGGCGGCATGCGCGTGGCCAGGGGACGCGGCGTCTCGCATGCCGTCCCTGGCCCTGCGGAATGCCACAAGCCGGACCATGTCAATGCTGGCTTGCGGCATGCCGCGGCCGTAAAGCAGGTGCGTGAGATGCCTTTGGCTCTGGCAGCCAGCACGCCACATGCCATAGCCCCTCGCTCCCCGCCTGCGGCAACGGTCACCCCTCTGCCGCAGCCCCTCGTACACGGAGCCCCAGTGCCTTCTGAGTACCATAAAAGCACAGGTAGCTACGAAGAAGACTTGTTAATGAGGCACAACTCTTTACTGTGCTATGTTCTCCAATCCGTATTCCGCCCGATGCACATTTGGAATTAAAATTTAACGGCAATAGTTTTAAAATGCAATAAATTGTGGAGTTTCTTGTTCTTCATGACTCTGCTTGTGAGACCAAACTAAAATTTAACTGGTAGGAAAAAAATTGGAAGATATAAATACTCTGGAAAAAACGCAAAGCAATTGCCAGTAAGGGCAACCAGCAAAATTATGCAAGCAGGGAAAACCAAAAGCATCAAAGAGAAATTGTGACTTGGAATTACTCCAAATCTGGAAACAATAATAGGGGGGTGAGTGAGAAGGGAAAATGGAGAGATTAAAAGGTGAAGAAAAGATGCAGTAAAACAAAATACTGTGGTTTTTTCAGTACTATGTTCTCCCCTTCATTCCTTGAAATAGTCATTAAATAAACTTTGGCTCTGCAGAAAATTCAGGGCTCTTCATTGTTAAAACAGAGCCCCTTTTTCTGATATAGAGCTCCACATTATCTATTTTAAAAGGGACTTCCCTAAGACGCACTTGTCAAAGCCAGAGTCAAGGGGACAATTCACAGTGAATCATTTATTCAGCACATTTTGTCTCATTTTCTGTTCCCAGATTGTCCAGGAGGCAGTTGTGATTCCTTCAAATATATTGGAGTTTACTCCCAGAAGGTTTTAGGGGTATTATTTTTAGACTAGATTCATGACTGAATATGATACTTGCTATTTGATCTCCGTTGGCCAGTTATTATTAGTCAGGCAACTATTCACAGTTGAACTAGACACAACTTATTTAAAAAATGCAGTCTAATTTCTGTTTGCAAATTATCCCCAGTGAAGTCAGGTTTTTGTGGGGTTGTTTATGTTTCGCATTCGATGAGCCATACATGCAAAGAGACGCAACCAGGAAGGGCCTCCAAAGAAAGGTAAGTATGAATATTTGGTATTCATTTCTTCTCATTTCAGCAGCGTGGCACTGTGTCAGCTTTCTGATCAGAGGACAAGCATCACATATAGTTTGTTTGCATTCATGAATTATCAGCTAATATTCATAAATGTTCAATTAATTTATAATTCAGATGATAAACAGAAGTCCACTTTTGGTGCAAATGCTCCTTTCAACATTTACTGATTGCTCTTCAGCAATGTCTTGTGAACATCCTCATGAATATGATTCATTTATTTACACATTTTCAACCATTTTGGTGAAAGGAAGGATGGATACCAAACCAATGAATCACAAGGTTTTGCGCTCAAATGCCTCTGTTCTTTAGCAGGGCATGCCATTGCGATGTGATACGTAGCTGTGGCTGGCCATGTAGCTAATCAAAGAATCATAAAATCATTATGGTTGGAAGAGAGCTTTAAGGTCATCAAGTCCGACCGTTAACCTAGCACTGCCAAGTCCACCCCTAAGCCACATCCCTCAGCACCACATCTACACATCTTTTAAATGCCTGCACGGGTGGTGACTCAACCACTTCCCTGGGCAGCCTGTCCCAGTGCTTGACAACCCTTTTGGTGAATAAATTTTTCCTAATATCCAATCTAAACCTTCCCCTGGTGCAACCTGAGGCCATTTATTCTTGTCCTAAACTAAATATTAGCCTATGCAATGGGGGCAGATACGCAGAAGAGGAAACTTAAAGCATATTGTCAGTAAGGCAAGCGCAGAGATGCCAGCAGGTGACTGTTGGGCCCCAAAGCCATGCAGCAGGGCAGTGGTAGGTGGGGAGTGACCTTTTTGTCTCCCTTTCTACAGCTGTTTTACAGATTTGGTACCCTTCTTCACTGGGAGCCAGATCAGCCTCAAGCCTCACAACTGCCTTGTGAGGTGCTTGTACTTATGCAACAGCGCTGAAAAACAAAGTCAGCAGGAAAAATGTGCAAACACTTTACCATTAAAGACACGTTCAGCAGTACAACACCAACAACGCAAAACTTTCCACTAGTTTTAAGAAGGGAATTAGGCCCTTGGCTTACTCGGAAAGAACCATCTGCAGATCATTCTTATTCCTTTCACGCCCCAAATAAAGTTCTGGCGAAAGGCTTTTTGTTATTAAGCTGTTATTATCATAAGATTTTGGTTCAAAGAGGGAAAGCTCTACTTAACATATTTTGGTGAATGACAACATGAGCACACAAAATCTGTGATTTTAACAATGATGGTAAATAATACAAACTACTGGTTTTGGGAATACTGCTCTTGTTGCCAGGCTAGTTAGCAATATCATTATCTTACTTGGGAAGCTACAGAGGATGGTTTCTACCTGCAGACACTGGGGTCTTACCTGGCTCTGCTCCACAGGTTCTATTGTGCCCACGGACAGTGTCTCTAATTCCTGCTTATAAACTGAGGACTGGGCATTGTGTTGGGAGAAGATGAATGTCAGCTCGAACCCATTGCCTTCTGGTGAGTTCGTGGCCTCATGTGAGGTTGGTGAAAGCTTTTTTTCCTCCTCATTCTCAACTTTTCTGTTACTCACATTAGTCCAGGCTGTTTCAGAGGTAAATATTTTCTCTGAAGTACGTTTGATTATTTTTCTGAGAAAAGACTAGGCACATTTGGAAAAAAAAAATCTCTGGAGTTATCAGAACAGCAGTAAAGCTGGCAAGGATAAATGTTTCGGCTGTGCAGTGCCCAGAACATCAAGGACAGAGTTTTCTGTTGAAAGGAATAAGTGGATGCTTGTAAAAAAGGCAGACCCATAAAAGTATAAAGGCTCCACATACTTTATCCTGGATGTCAGCTCACTTCAGGATGTAACTCAAAATGCTGCACGTGGTCTGCAATAGACCCAGTGCTTGTGGCCTCAGGTGACTCTGCAGCTGCGGCTGCTGTTGCTCTGCCCATGTGCAGAGAAACCGCTGCTGTGGGCTGTCCTCACCTGACATGTCACTGCCAAACATGTTAGAGGCTCCTTGTGCACCTTGTCCTTATGGCCAGGTTGGCCCAGTCATTGGGATGGCTAGAGTCAATACCCTGCTACTGAAGAGAAATAGTCGGCTTATCCTGAGATGGGAAAGCAGAGGAAAATGGTTGCTGGCAGTGGTTTAGCATGTAATTTCACCAAGTATCAACATTTACAGAAGTTCTGAGGTGTGTTGGGAGGCTGTATCTGCCAAATCCCCATGAAAACCAGTCACTGCCATTACTTGCAGTGCAGCAGTACCAGGGACCTGTCTTCAGCAGCTGAGACATGGGATGGGTGGGGGTGACTGGCACATCCACCCATGGCTTCACAGCCTCAGCCTTGCAGGCAAGTGAATAAATAGGAATGTGTGCAGCTAAACACATATTCATATTTCCCCATGTCTTCTGTTTACAAAGAAACCCAGCAAGCTGCTATCAGTCAAACCTCCAGCCAATGCCTCATTTATTCATGCAATTGTTTGCTTAAAAAGTGAATTTCCTATGAAATCAAAACACCACCTCATGCTGAGTTCAGTAAACATAAATCAGACTTCTATTTGCCTTCGTTTCCCCCTGGGCACCCATGCTGTATATAGGCTACAGCTACAATAGCTTTGTTAAGAGATTTGACTTAGGCTCTATTAATACCATTATCACCCTCGCAGACATGGCATAGTTTGGTATCTCTTTTGTAAGTTCAGTAACGTTTTTACATCTGTCATACTTCTTTTCCCCTGGTAATTAGTGGGTGAAAATGAGAGTGCTTCACCTCACTGTCCTCTGAAAAAAGTCACAAATTTCATGGTAGCTCAGTTTTACAAACTGTGTGGCACAAGAACATTTCTAATTAATACTGTTATTCCTCAAAGAAAAATGTTCTTAGTAGAACAAAAAAAAACCAACCCTGCCTGTTCAAAAATTACTCCAGAAAGTCAAGCAGAACGATAAGCTAAATGAAGTTTTGATAGAAGCAGGTGCCTTGCCACAATGGCAGAGCTTCTTAATTGCTTCTTTTGAAATAGTACTTCTGTTGAAGAATTAGGTCTGCTTAAGTAAGTAGAAGTACAGTAATTTCTGAGGCTAAACTGCAGTTAGAGACAACAAGGTGCCTACTCCAGCCTAGTGCACATGAACACTGCAACAGTGAACATGAGGGAGAGAGGCAGCCTCTTCAGGATGGAAACTGCAGAGAAAACGGTCTAACGAAAGCACAGACTGCCATCCTTTCAAGGATGCTCCTTTTTTAATGAAACTCTACTTCTTGTCACGAGCATGTAGCTATTCAAATAGTCCAAGCCAGACTGAAGTTTCAGCCCAGGAAGGCCCATGACTTTGCCTGCAAAGGTGATGTTAGATGCTGGCGGGGGGTCCTGCATGGCCAGCTGTGGTACCCCAGCCCCGGTCACATCATGCTCTTTACCTGGCCCTGAGCTCCTGCTGGGACCACCGAGGGCCAGGGGACAGAAGCAGAGGGAAGTGCATTGGTACTTTGGGCTGATTTCTTTTAACTTTTGCCCCGGTCCCAGTGTCCCTTTTGTCCTGATACTCTGGCTTTGATGGTACAGAGCAAGGTCGTGGTGTGAGCGATGGAGTCAGGTAGGCAACTCCCAAGGTGCCGGCTGTCCCTCTGGCTTTGGAGCACCCTGTTGGTCCCAAACTGCCCCAAGCCATTGCCACACCAAAATTATTCATTGGAAGACTTTGCCTTGAGGGAACTGCAAGCTCTATTTCTTTAATGGTTTTAATGGTCAGAATTGTGCCAGGTCAAGCCATTTAACTGTGTATTTAATTAGTCATCTGTATGCATGCAACTTAAAGGCGTTCAGCTGTGTTATTTTATAGAGATTAACTAAGTGGGCAGTAAATCAACTATGCCAGCAATAAAAGTATTTATAGCAGTACTCCTTTTTTTTTTTTAACCATTACTGCTGCATTGTTTGTACTGGTAGAGGTCTGCATAAGAATAGTTCTTCTCTTAGAGATGGACAAAACCCAGTTTGGGGTTTTGACTGACATCAACTAGAAACAACAGTGGGCAACGCAGAAGGAACTGAAATGTGAAGTTCACAGGCAGACAACCCAGAAAGTTATTGCCAGCTGCAGGCTTGCTGTGTTAAAGAAAATAAACACGCAAGCAACTTGGCCCTGTGGATCATAATTTAAAGAGGAACAGAAGAAGAAATATGACCTGAACTGGTAGGTAGTAGTTCTCTGGCTTGAATAAATCTTAAGAGTATTTGGCTGCTAACAGTTCACAAGTTCGCACTGGCAAAATACTGCCTGGAATCAGTGCAGTTAGCCTCCTGGTCTTGCTTGTTCTGCGAGTGAACAACGCATTTTCTATGTAAGTGCAATTGAAATGCTGCAAGGGATTGCGGGACCATGATCTTGCATAGATAAAATGTGTGTTTGAAGCGGAGAAATTTTTTTGCACCTACATCACATGGAGAGTCCCTCCTAAACAGAAGCAATGTGCTTGTTGTTAGTTTTGCACAAATGTTTTCTGTGCTGCCTTTCACAATAAATCTTTTGGGAGAACACTGGCAGTTTATAACAAGCACTGACCTGTGAAACAGAGGAAAATAGATATTGTTAAAAACCTTGGCTCACTTGCTCAGAGGTCATGTGGCAGGGCCAGGTAACTTTTGAAGTGGTGCATGGGGGAGTTGTTTGAAGTGGTACAAGCTGCAATAACAACACAACTGACCCGAGTGTGTAAGTCTCTTTGCACTACTTGGCATGTTTAGCCCAATAAATAACATCACGAGACATCCATTCCCATAGCGTTATTATTCCAGCGTGACCCAGATGGGCAGCCAAAGGGTTTCTACATGTGTGCTTTGCTCTTGGAGAAAACAGGCCATGGAGTCAGGTGTTGTTAATTGATGTTTACCACAATCCTGTCCTCCTCAACTCAGGTGGAAGCAAAAAGCAGCAGACAACCTTTTTGATCACAACTTTTCAAGCAATTCTTGATCTCTAAATTTCTCCCTCATCTTTCAGTCAGGTCAAGTGTGTGCTTGCTGCCTTCTTTCTTGTTTTTCTGGTACTCCTGCTACAGACACTCAGACAAATGTATACCACTGTCTGCAAGCACAGTATGTAGCCTGAGGTTTCGTAGTTTAGCTTCTGCTGAGGCTTTACCTCCTATGCATCCTCTCGTGGGTGCTGTGCCTCCAGGAGGTGCCTGTGGGGAGTGGGGGCCACGGACAGGGTGCAAATCTGTACAGAGGTGCTGCAAAGCCCTTCTGGCTTCCTTAGCTGCTGCTGGGAGCTTGAAATGACTGCTCGGTCTGGCAGAAGGCATGCGGACCTGGACTTCTGATGTTGCAGGAGATGGCTGCAGCCAGCTCTTGCGCAAGCCTGATGAGAAGTTAAACTGGACCGTTGTTTCTGCCCTTCAGTCATTAGCTATCCAGAAATATTCAGCTGTAGGTAGGCTAAAACACTTGATAAATTCAGGTCATGTTCAGCAAATACTTCTATCCAAACAGCTAACCCTGAGTAGGGAGAGAGGATTTTTGAAGGTGTGATTTTTTTTTTCTCTGTTGAAAAAGGGAAAACAGGCCCTCAGGGATAGCTTTTCCCATTTTGAACCAAAACTATACTTGGTTAACCAAAACATTTTCTTTGTCCTGAAATAGATGAAACAATTCACTGCAGGTGGAGCACAAATAACTTCTGGTCAGCCCCAAACAATCATCTCAGAAGGGTGGGCATCTGCCTGTAGGCGATGCCTTTTCCCCTGCTCTCCTGCTCTTCAGTTTCCTTTCTGGTTCTACTTGCACAAATTCGTTCCCCCTTCCTAGCTGAAATCACTGTGTTTGCTCTTCCTACCTATTAAATTAATCAACTGAACAAAACTGCTCCTCTTCTGAACAGAGGGATGTCCTCTCCCTCACCATCCTGCAGTCACCTGCCTCAGCCCCTGGCTCAGAGGGTCTCCCTGGTGGAGGTGTGGGTGGGTAGGGGCACGTCTCTGCTGGCCAGGAGGAGTAGACTGGCCTTTACTTCGTCTGTCCTGAGCCAACTGGGATAGGAAAATGCTCTTTGACAGATCCATTGACATGCTGCTCCATTGGTGGCTTCTAGACACCTGCTTTACTCCTCATCCCCTGCCCAAACAACCAGTCCTTTGGAAATGTAGGACTCGTTCCTTTGGTCAACGCTGAGCGAGCTCTTTTGTCCTTCTGCACAACCGCACAGGATCAAACCAGAAGGGATAAGAGTTTTCCATTCCCCCTAAAGCCCTTGGAAGCCCTTGCTGGCTTTCGCTGTGCTCACTCACCGCCAGC
This sequence comes from Arenaria interpres, assembly GCA_013399435.1. Lineage (NCBI taxonomy): Eukaryota > Metazoa > Chordata > Aves > Charadriiformes > Scolopacidae > Arenaria > Arenaria interpres. The sequence continues at coordinate 121,932 of VXAK01024504.1, read as the reverse complement.
CCCTGCAGGAGCTCTGTTTGCTCTTCCTGTGACTGCAATTACCAACGCTCCCCTTGGCAGCTCTCCCGCCCTGGTACATTCCTTTTTGTTATGCTAATAGACTTATAACCAGCTCCAGCTTCTGAGACTGTAATACACCCCTTTTGATTCTCTAATCTACTTCTCTCCGTGCATTAGGGCAGAGAGCGGTTTGCCAAGGGCCCGGCAGAACGTGTTTAGCTGACTGATTCTGGTTGTTCCTATTAGATTCTGGCATGCTTCTGAGATTTGTCACTTCCACACAAATCACACTCCTAATCCTAGGGGTTAGCAAAGTTTGGATGGATTTGGATTCTACTACATCTTTTTTCGGGGAGATGATAATGCTCTCTGATGAAAGATCTCTGGATGAAAAGCCTCTGTGCTAAGTATGAGCATAGGAGGAACATCCTTTCAAGCCAGCATTCTCTCTTTTTTTAGTTTAAGGACGGGTGCCCATGTCAAGATGGCAGTGTGAGTGCATTGAGGCTCTGAACTTGTACTTGATACCTTAGGGGTGAAGATGTGATTTATGGTTGCCATAGAGGCATGTACAAACATGGACATAACTTAGATCCTGCATTCCACAATGTGGCCCTCACGGAGCTGATCACTCAAATTACATTCCCAGTGAGCTGTGCTTCCTGGTGGAAACCCTTTGAAGTGCTCAAGCCCCATGGGACTGTCTTTCCTCATAACAAAACCTCAGTATTTTCATTAGTCTTGAACAAGACTGTATGATTAAAAATGTTTCAACCTGATTTTATAGCCATATTCTTCTTTCATTGCAAAGATGGCTGGCCTCTGGAGTGACAGTCTATAACATTTATACCACTGTATCATTTCATGACTGCCTTTTGGTTTTTTCCCCCCATGGATGCAGGAGGAGCACCTGGATTTATGGCTATATGTCTAAGGTCAAATAACAGCCAGCTCACTGTATGAAGTCTGGACTGCAATATCATGTGAGGGGTATTATGCTGTTCCACATCTAAGCAAAGCCCATATCCTACCATAAACACCTATAAAAGGGGGGGTAGTGTAGCCCAGTGTGCAAGACTGTCAGGGAATTGTGATGTGAAACACAACAAGGGCAGTTCCATCAACAAACACAGAGGGGTTGGGCAGGTGTTCAGGCTCAAGCGTTTTTAAATTCTTTTGCTAAAGCCCTCACCCTTCCTTGCAAGCTTCACCTTCCATGGTTCAAACCTCACTGAAAAACTGTTTGGGGATGGGGAAGTTGGAAGGGAAAGATTCCCAGGGGGTGTCTAACTTTGAAGGCATGAACATCAATGAATATTCATATGCAATTACTTTTTGCATGTCAGAAGTTGAGGATCGGGTCTGTGGTGGCTGGTGTAAACAGCTGCATTCCCGGGCATCACATGTGAACACATGGAAGGGAGGTGGGATGGTTTTTAGTAGCATGAGCGGGGATGAAATGGCATGCCTGGCATGGGATTTCTTCTGGAAGATAGACTACTGCTGCTGCTGCACAGATTGCCAGGCTCTCCCTGGGGTTCAGTTTGTTTGTTTAACCTCTCTCTGGCAGTAAATATAACTTGGAAGAGCTTCAAGTTTTGGGATAACACAAGCTTTGACTTGGTACAAAATGGGGCACCTTTCAATGTGTCGGGGTGCAGCAGATAACCAGCCAAAGCCGAAGGGCCCTTCCACAAAATGGGCCTTTCCAGCCACCTCTCAGGATCTGAGCAATGATGTTGAGCTTATGAGGTTCTCAGGAAGGCAAACTTTTTGCCTGTAGGAAATCCTTCTTTTATCCCTGTCTAAAAAGAAAACATGGGCAGTGTTGCCCTCTAAAATGTGCAGCAAGAAGCCTTTTTTTACTGCCTTCCCCACTTCTCCATAGCTCTCTAGTAGAATTTCACGTGGATTACATTTAGCATGCTTGGTGGCTTTACAAGAAACACTTATTGCAAGGGAATTAGATGCATTTTGTGCTTGGAAATTTGCTTTGTTGTTGTTGTGCTGGTCCTAATTCTTGCCTTTGAGAAGGCAGCTGCTCCCTGCTCCTGCCCTTAACATTGCAGAGGTCTGCTCACTCCCAACTGCTACAGCTCTTCATGCTGCCAGGGAAGAAAAACATCTGCCTGACAGACTATCGGCAGGACAAGGCTTTCTCACTAGGCATCCTGCCCCCATTATTTTTACTTTAACAGCACAGCAATTTTTAAAACGAAAAGCAAAAAAAAGATCTGCACAAAAAGGAGCCAGCAAAAATGGCTGTAAAATGGTCTCAATATGTGACCAGAAATCAGGGAATTTTTGTGTCCCTGGCCTCAGTAAACTCTGAATATTAGTGTAAAAAGGCAGAGAGCAAATTAGGTTTTGAGAAAGAATCCTTCAAGCAGTGAAGAAACTTTTGCCAGAGTAGTCCCACTACACTGTGCAAATTAGGTTTCCAAAACTGATGTGTCCTGGCAGGTACTGTCAGGCACTCAGTTTTACAGAGCTTCTTCCCCCCTCCTCGCAAGGATGGTGCTGGGGCAAGGTGCAGGGCGCTAAGACCCCTGCCTCTCCCTGCCCTGCCGCCCTCTGCAGCCCTGTTTTGTTTTACTAATGATGAAAATCTCTGCGGTAATCATTCACCTGATTTGTGCATGTGATCAATTACTTCACTCAGCAACAATGCTGTGTCCGTGTGCAGGTGGTGGGTATAATCACCATGCTAAGTGGCAGACCGGCTGCAGTTGGGTTTCAGTTGTTGATTACATCATGCCTTGTATTTTTTTTTAGACAATGCAAAAGTCAGGCTACCCTGCAGGTGGGCTTTAGGTTTGTAGCAGTCCTCTCTTTTCAAAAATAAAAGAATTAGCACTCCTCAAATTTTAAAAAGTGATAGTTGCAGTGGGGAGGAGAGTCCAACTCAGAATATTCAGAAGACTAACAGCAACAAGGAAACCTAAACCATGCTTTTATCTGATCTTCTGAGGGGCGTGACCTCTGCTTGGCCTGATGTAAACCAGCCCTGATGAATGCGTACTGCCTGGGTAGTCCCAGCTGAGCTATTTCCAGTACAAGTGAGAGGTGATTAGAGCAGTAAAAAGCCCCCTCCTGTAATTTTTTTTTAATGATCCTGTGGCAGACACCAGCAACGCTGCAGTGCAAGGACTAAGGGAATAGGGGTCCATTTCATTTCTCTGTCAGGAAAAGTGCACAGTCATAATCATATAAAATTCTGCCCATTAGCCACTTTTCTTTTACAATAAAGCATCTCTTCAAGAAAAATAAAAATAGAGAATATGGCATAAGCCATGATGACCTCATAAGCCATTATAGCTAAGGAATACACTTAATTCCCTTCTGTGATAAATCTGGAATTGATCTTCTGTTTATGTCCTCTTTTTAACAACAGCAGTGTGGCTACAGCATTGGGGCCATGAAATGATCGCTGTACGGATGGTAATTTTGCTGTTGTAACTGCACTTAATTTGATGAGCAGCCAAACTTCACTTTCTATTTCTCCCTTCCTCCCTTCCCTGCCCTGTGACTTGGATGCTGATACAGGGTGGCTAACCACCATATCTTGCTGAGTGACAGCTAGAACCTGTGTTTTGGAGCAACTCTGACTATAAACTTAATGTCCCCCTGTCCTGGGGAAACATCTTTGATTGGGAAGAAGGAGTCTGAGTGGCTTTCCATGCTTGAGAGCGTTTGTTTGCTGCAAGGGTGGGAAGCAATACACCAGTGCAGGAGGAAATCCTTCCTGTGGCTCCTCCAGACTCTGGCTGCATGGCAGATAAGGGAATGCTGTGACCAAACTTGCAGTGAGCCCAGTGTTGGATGGTGCTCCCGGACAGCCTGACTTGCTTGGTGTTCCTCCCAAGTCACTACACTTGAAGGGGGTGTCTGAAAAACATCCAAGCATCTCATGTTCCTGCAACCAAGGCCAGCACTGGCTGGAACTGGTCTTTTGAAACCCTGTGTTAGTGATACTGTGTCCATAAACCAAGGTGGCATGGCACTAGCAACTCAGATTACGGCAAAATTTGCAAGCAAGACCTTCATGTCAGTGCAGGAGAGCAGTGTGCCCTTCCTCCTGAGCCTCCTTGCGGCAGATGGGATGAGGGAATACACCCTCCCAGGGCACAGGGGCTGGGTAGCTTGGTGCCAAGGTCGTTACAGGCACAGATGCTATGTGAGGATCCAAATCCAGGCACTGAACAGGATTGCATTGCCCCACGCACCACCAAGCGCAAATGAGTCCCAGTTAGACTATACGGAGAGTGGGAACCTACAGGAGAATACAGCTGGAGACACTGGTGGGGACCAGAGAGAGTGATGAGACAGCCTGTGCAACTGTGGCAGATGAAGAGCTCAGTTTTCTTTTTAGCGTTGCAAAGGAAAACTTTGGTGAAAGTTCAAAGAATAATAAGTGAGATATGGATATATTTATGGGGTGTTCCAGCCAAGATTACAGGAGTGCAGCAGGAGAGAAAGCATGGGAAGGCCTGTTTGAAGCCTTGCAAGGCAGCAGTCGAGGTGAGCATCACTGACACCGCAGAGGTCAGCGCACTTGTACCGAACAGGTAGTGGTGAGCCTCGGAGGAAGGATAAAACACTGTCCTCTTCTCAACCACTCTCCCAGGCGGATGCAATGGGAGTTACTTTAACCCTTAGAGTTGGCAAAAGCTTCCTAGTGCCGGTGCCAGCTCTTGCAGACTATCACAGGCTTCCTTATTACCCTTCAAAGTGACGTTTTAGAACGACAGGTTTGTTTAAACAGTATTTTCACAGGCAATATACTATTTCAATGCGTAACAGCATCTGAGAAACAGGAACCTGCGTGAAGGTGCCCGACAAAGCTCAGCTTTCATCCCCTGCATTTGAAGTAAGTGATTACATGGGCAATATTACAAATCAAGAGGGAACACCCAGGCACACTGGAATTTGAATGCCGGAGCAAAATTTTGGCATTGCTACAGTCAAATCATGCACTGACCATGCTGAGGCTGGGATTTTTTGCAAGTGTCTAATGAATTAACGGGACAAATGCAGTTTTCAGCCTTTACTCAGACTGACATGAGTCATTTAAAGATTCCAGTGGCTCCTCTGAAGCACGCTTAGTTGGAGCTCAGACAAATAAAGTGCTGATGTAGCCAATTAATGAAATACAGCCTTAATTTTACTTGTGGGCTGAAATCAGTGCAATCATTAACCTGTTTGAAGTGCATTGCTGAGTTAGGAGCTAAGACTTTGTAAGAAGATGAATGCAGATTGAACTCCAATAGCATTTTGCATAAACTTGATAAAGCTTGGAAAATTAGCTTTTCTAAGTCAACATAAGTGTCCACAGTTTTATGGAATAAAAGTAAAACTTAGAATATCTGCATAAGTCACTCCTGAGTATTGGGAAGGCATGCTTTAATGGGCTCTTTCATTAATGAATGCAGCCACTTGCAGGGTAAAATCTAGGAAAGTGCTGAACAGAGCACAGCAACAGCACCCAATAATTCAGAAAAGAGAATAAAGATGACAAACTGCAGGGAATTCTAACCATCTTCTGAATATAATAGCCAAAATACAGATTTTGTTCTGGACACCTTGATTAATATCTCCTACTCCAGCTTAAGGTGCCATGGAACCTTTTAAAGAACACTTTCTTTTACAGAGCCTCTAACAGCGTTGCTCTTTCTAATCATCTGCTGGAGCAGGATTTCAGTATTGACTTGGAAAAATACTATATACTAAATCACCAAAACTATTTTCTGGAAGAACTTGTTTTATTTTGATGATCTTTTATCCAAGTAATAGCACAGGCCAACATTTTATGACAATGGCCTGATTCCTTTTCCCTATTCAGTTTTGTTCCTAATATACTTGTAGTTTTGCCATCAAAGCAGATTAATTTTCACTCTCAGTTCACTGGTGGAGGCATCCCATTACACCACACATAAAACTCTGTGTGTGTCTGTGGGAGAGCACACGTGAGGGTGTGCACTGCCGAGCTATTAAGAAGTTGGCCCACTTGCCTGTTTTTTGATTTTAAGGAAAAATAAGCCATCTTTAATTCGCTCTCAATTTCTCCCTCAGGCTGTTGCGCAAGCTAAGATAACAGCTGCCCTTGGTCTGAAAACCCCGGTGCTGGTTTTCAGTCTCTTTCCGTGGACACCAGCCTGTTCCTTGTGCTGCTGACACATCGCCTGGCCTTACAAGCCCTGTGCAGCGAGGAGGCCACGGGAAGATGGGGCAGAAGCACAGGGACGCTGCCAGAAACAGAAATCTCTGGCAGAATATGGCCTCGGCGCCATTGGAAAGGATCAGCAGCAGTTAGCGATGCGGCTGCCACCTTATAAAAGGATACTCTAATAGACCGGAGAAGAGAGCTGCAGTTCCTTTGTAACAGCTCTCCGTTTCACTAAATGATTAGAGTATTAAAGTCAGTGGAAGCCAGCAACAAAATTGCTCCATACATCCGAAATAGGCTGTATGAGGCTTCGGATTTTAATTCTGTGTCTTTTATTCTCCATTCTGATTGGGTAGGAGAAATCTGATTTCTCCTTTTCCTGATTTTGGATACTTACGTACCTTTTTTCTAGTGGATTAACCCCATTCTCCATCTGGAGGCCTGGGATTGCACCATATTTTCTTTGCTTTTACAGTCAGCTGGAAAATCTCCAGCCCCGAATGGGGCTGTATGCCCTTGGCTTTGACATTTGGTTTCCAGTCTCTGCTAATAATCAGGGTTAATTCCTTTGCTTGTCCTGATGATTTGTGGGTTTTGAATTGCCCTAATTTATACAATGCTTCTGTCTCCGGCCCCCCTCTCCTATGGCTGGCACTCCAGCAGCATCTCGCTCTGTGCTGGGAATGTGAGAAGCATGTCCTAAAATAGGATGCTTCTCTGCTTTGCTCTTCTCTCCCATAGGAAGGACGAGAGCGTGCAGCATGGGCACACCAGTTACCTGATTTTAAGTCTCCTCTTCCTCCAGAGCTCAGCCTCTATAATCTTCTTCCTCCTCAAACTGGACCTCCACTTTTCCTGTGAAAAGCAGACAGATATACCGGCATCGTTTTTCACTGTGTATACAGCTTTATTTTATATTATATCAGCTGCCCTATACAATCTGGGCAGTGGGAAAAAAAACCCCAAAATCTGCATGACCAAGCAGCAACCCAATGTTTTATTAAGCCCTGAGCCCCCCTCCTCCCTCTTTCCCCCAAGTCTCCTTCATGTGTAAAAAGAAGCACCCAACCCAGCACAAGAAGTACCTGGGAATGGAGCAGACATTGCCACATTAGCCATAAAGATGAAATCGAAAGGTTAAATGATATGAGCATTTGAGAGCCAGAGATATTAGGGTAAATAATAGCTGCAAATTACTTTGGTCTCTCAGGAGCAAGAGGCGGTGTGTGCCGACCCTGCCAAGAAGGCCATTTAAGAAGCATAGCAAAGGGAGAAGGGAACTGTACCATGGTTAACTGAGGAAGACGATATGGAAAGTCATCTTTCTGGCCTCTTTTACAGGAGATCAGATGACTGATATCAGGTGATGCATCGCAGAGTTACTTGAAAAATGCAGTGGGTGGGAGATCCTCCAGATCTCCTCTAGAGGCTTCCACTGGGACAAGATATTACTCATCCAGCAACCCTAAAATAAATGAAATAGATCACAGAATCACAGAATATTCATTGTTGGAAGGGACCTTTGAGATCATCGAGTCCAACCATACACTGAAATGTGAGATGATACACTGAATGTAAGAAATATAAATTCTCATATTCCCTAGTCCTACTTTGTCTCTGTAACAGCACCCCAGAATGGCTGTAAATTATTTTTAAATCCTTTTATTCTGACAGCACCTAGTCAGGCCCTGTAAAGGAGAACCAGGGGCATAGCTTTCTTCTGAGAGAGCAGTGGGATGTACCTGTGGCAGTGGGGTACGATGGGCAGTCAGGCAGGCTGGGGTAGCATATTGATGGAGAAAACGTGAAAATCTCAGGTGTATTATGCTTCATGCAGCTGAATGCACACCACCAAACCGACACTCTTTCTATGAAGCAGAAAGCTGTTGGGATTTGCTAGAAAAGATGATCAAAGCATCATCATTTGCTTGGCTTCTCAGTAAGCTTTTGATAAGCCGCCCAGTAAGGGATAAGTGGAATCAAATAACTGACCACAAGACAAAGGGGAAAGTCCTTTTCCAATTAATAACTGGGTAAGCAACGGGAAAAGAAAAGATCCAGGGTTTGGTACTATTTGTGGTGAAATATTTCAGTGGAGGAATGACACAGGGAGATATGAGAGTTTATGGGTATGGAGTTTATGAGACTTCACATATTAATGCTTAAAAAGGGGCAACTCTTTTAGTATGTCTTACAATCTGTGAGCAATCACACACTTCACTGAAGATGGCAGATACCATATCTAAGAATTAAATGAGAGAAGAGTTCAATCTCCCCCAAGTTAGATGACAATTGATCTGGTAGGTGCTACCCACAGAATCAAGGGGGTGTTAGATAGATGAAGGAAAAGGCCAAAGGGTAGTAAGTTTTTTTGAGCAGTTTTGGCCAGCAAGAGGCTTAGAGAGGTGAGAAGGAAAGCGTACCACAACACTGGGGGGAGCTGAACATTTGTCAGTGCTTTGTAAGAAAAAACTGTGCTAGAGAAAGTCTGGACTAAAACATCAATTTCTTCTTCTCATAGAAGCAATCTGCAGCATCCAGAATTGAGGTTAAGCATTTGGGCTAATCACTTTGCAATATCCAACTGAGCTGGGAGAATTAAAAATGGTGACCCTGGGAAGCTGGCTGGGAACATTAGGTTGCTTTAAGCAGTAACAATGCTATGAAGTTATTTTTTTTTCCTTTTCTTTTACCCCTTAATTTCCAGCTTCCAAGTTGTTCTGGTCTGGAATAGTCTGACAGTAGAAATACAGAGGGAAAGCCCTCATTGCTCCTTGGTTTACAAGCTTGCATAGTGCCATTGCCTCTGGTGGAAGAGGACTGTATTCTGCAGGACAGGAGGGTTTTTCTAAGCCTTTGCTCCTTCATAAAATTCCCTAGAAATACAGCCTTTGGAAGACTGGGCAGTGGTTAAAATTTCTAGTTTAAATGGGAAAGAGTGCATCAGATTATCTCCGTGATGTCCACAGCCTAGGGCAGGTCAGTGGCTGAGCATTGAACACACTTTATTTGGAGGAAGGGAACTGACCAAGCAAGGAATTATTAGTGCATTTGGAATAAGTTTCTTGTTTAATAGCAAGACTTACATATGTTTTCTATGAACTTTAATTGGGAGAAGGGACAAATGAATGCCTTGCCATAGATGAATTCAACAAGTCCCACGATGGTTTAAATATGGATATTTTGGAAAAGACAAAAAAATCCTCTGTCAAACCAGAGGTACGTGTTTTTGCCCAAAGGCAAAAATATCTTTTTTTTTTTTTTTTTGGCTCTGACCATTCACAGCGGGTTTATGTGACTGTTTATTTGGCTGTTTAATAAATAATGGAGCACCTCCCTCATGCAATGTGCAGTACTTATGCAGCTGCCTGGGAGCCAGAGACACTCTCCCAACAGGCAAGGCTGTCAGGAGACCTGGGGCAGTGTTTAAAACGTCATATGTCCCTTTGGTCAGACACTGCTGTCCTTCAGCTACGCAGGTTGTAAAGAGCAGAGTTTGTCCCCAGTGATGCAGCTTGCTCTTTCTCATCCCTCCTCTAATATAAATATTGTAATCCTATAATCAATAGATCGAAATGGAGTGGTCGCAGGGCAAATGACTGTAAACAAATTATCGCCACTTAACTGTTCCAAGCACACGTTATCTGAAATGTCCCAGTTTGGTTTTTAGTGGTGGGAGAACTGGCTTTTTTTAAAGCAAAAAAGAACTTTTGCTTGAAGTTCAGACTGTTTTTGAGTGGGACTGTGAAACAGTTCAGTTCGTTTTCTTCTCCAGTTTCTGGTTGGTGGTACTCCAAGCTTTCATACCGTTCTAGATACTGAACTATCTATTTCTACCACTTAATGAATTAAACTCCCCAAACATCTCGAGAAAAGCCTCAGAACTGCTAGATTTACTGTTTTTATTTGTCATCAGGTATTTGGTATTTTTTGTTTTATAAGCTAGAGTTCTAAGTTCCTGGCAAGTACGAGGAAGAAAATGCAGCTAGAGCCAGAAAGCAGCAGCAACCCTGTCAAAGAGTCCTTGTTCCTGAGATTCCCTCCTTATTTTCTGGCCCTTGGAAGCATATTAGAGGCCCAAAATCTGGTTCTACCAGCACAGCCCAAGGCCAGCTGATACAAGAAGGCTGCTTAGGCAGTGCTGTAACATTTACCCTTCTTCTCTACTAGCACTTAATACAATAGATTATAAATAGCATCTTGCCCTGTGATCAGCCTAGCATACAGCTGGGAACTCCCCAGGAGCTTATAGTTAAGATCTCTAAAAACCTCTGCTACAGAAAGCCTAAATTATTGCCTCTGCCATCATGGGGAGAGGAGTTCACAGCTGTTTTGGAATGGCTTCCTCCTGACCTGTCCCAGCTCGGGGGTTATGGCATCCTCTCTCCTGCAGGGCATTGCCTCCGTCCTGCTGCACTCTCTCTGAAAAGCATGTCTCCTGCTCTGGTGTTTCTCTAAGAAAACTTGCAAACCAAACTACAGTAGTGTTTCTAACTGGGGTAGATGGATGTAGCTTGGGATGCAAATTTGGGGCAGGGAGATGTAGCAAGAGATTTGTCTTTCTGGAGTGGATATCCACATAGTTGGTTTTGGGCTCCAAACTTAGCCTTTGCTGCATCCTCTTGTTTCCCTTACTCATGGATGGCGGGGGACTCCCAGACATGGACATGGAGTAGGTGTCCCTCAGCTGGGGCAGTCCTGGCCTTTTCCAGACCAATGCGGGGAGGTGAGAAGGGAAAGAGAGCCTTTCCTCAGAGCAGAGCTTGGGCTGGGAGTCTACTTGAATAATTGCAAGTCCCTGTGCTATCCCCACCAAAAGATGTCTGCTCTGGGCCCAGGTATCCCCTTGTTACCTTCACTTTCTACCACTTTTGCCTGTGTTTTAAACAGGTACAGAAAACTTCTGGGAAGCTCTAGAGGGAGATAAGCCAGTGCCCTGTGCCAGGAGGATGTTCCTGTTCTGGACCCATGGCACCTGGAGCCCCAGTCCCATCCCTGTCCCCTATGAAGCCCACAAAAAGGCATTTTCCAGACTCATAGGTCACTATCCTGTCGCTCACTGACACTTCATTGAAGAGCTTTAGATAATTTAAGCAAGGACATCATTTATAAGAGTTAATATTCAGCAGAAAGCAAGCCACACATGCAGATGCATTTTGGACAGGGTGTCCTATTTTGTCCCGGTGCAGGCTGTCTACCTTGCTGGCAGCATCCTCAGCCAGCACCCTGCCTGCAGGCAGCAGGGTCTGCCAGCGTGTCCACCGGGGACGTCCTGTCAGACATTGCTCTACATGGACTAGAAAACCTAGGAAGGCACAAGGCAGTGGCTGCCACCTCCTTTTAAATGACAGAATGATCCTTCTCCAGTGAGCCTAATCCCAGTCAGGGCTGTCCCCAGAAGAGGGTTTGAATTGGACAACTCTGTTTTGCAGAGAAGGGCATTTGTGAGCTGTGCCAGTGGGCTAGAGAATGACTCATTTTATTCATTCATTGTATTTATTTATTAATTAATCGTATTTATTAGTACAGACCTAGCTATAGAGACCACAAGACCCCCATGAATGCATTTCAAAGCAGGCTGCATGTGTCTGGGAAGGGGCAATTTGCACAGGGAAGAAGGGAGCCTTTGTAAACTAGAGATGTTGAGGGTTTTCTGCTGAGAGAGAAAGAGGGTAGGCAGATCCCACTGCTGTTGCTGTGGGAGCAAGGAGTGCAGCAGGCCTGGATTATTTGGAGGAGACTGGGTGGAATTTTCCTAAGATTTAGGCAGCATAACGCGCCGGGACTGTGAATGACTGGAGGCAAATGATTCATTGTGCTAAGTACCATAAAGCCAAGAAAACAGATGTCCTGGCTGGAGTGAGGACAGAACAACACATTGTATTTAGTAGATTTATCAATAGGATAATGAATATTTTGTTCAGATTGTTGTAAGGTTTTTGGGTTTTTTTTAATGTCCTAAAATATTATAACTAGATAAAGCATGAAACCCTCCAGTAACAGTTACCAACGTCTTTTCCAGACTGAAACACTAGCAACATGAGAAATAAGACTTTAAATCTGAATATACTGAGATTGTTACCCAGTACTGTGCAGCAGATTCATACCCATACATTGCCGTTGATACCAATAGGACTGAATGGATCTGAGTAAATTGAATGTACGGCCCAGTGATTTTGTATTGATGTAGAAAGCAAAGGGCTAAATTTAAAGTTAATACTGACTGGAACAAAACCTCTTTTCTGGTGTTATATGTATAAAAAGTGCTATATGCCCACAGAAGGTGTGTAATGTTTGTGCTAAAGCTTTTACTCCAAAGCCTGACAGGGCTGTCTATACACCACAATGATGTGGTCTGGCCCAGCGTGTTTACAGCCCCACTAAAAGTTACAAGATGGCACCTGCTCCCTGCTCAACACCACCCCATTGGCACAAAAGGGTTTTGTGAAGAGGTTGCTGAGGGTTTCCTACAGCTTGCACCTCACAGGGGCAAACAAAGCTGTGTGGATATGACCTAAGTCTCCTGCAGGTGGTCAGTAAGGGATCTGCTTGGCTCCTGCCATTGGAGGTGTTGGTGAGGCTCTTTGTAGGTACATTCAGATCTGCTTGCTTCTGGGAAGAGTTCAAGACAGATCCAAGCATTGGTTGCAAACCAAATGCCATTTACCCACTGAAAACTGGAGAAAATGCGCTTTAAATAGGTGTTTTCCCAAAGGGCTCTCTCTGCTATTGACATCCCACAAGATACCTGGAAAGCTGCATTTCTGGGGTAGTAGCATATGCTTCCTTCAGTCCTTCTGTGTGGAACCCTCTCTGCTACTGTAGTGCCCAGCTCCTCAGCCAGGGTACAGACCTCTCCTGGATGGGCCACCAGAGCCTTTGAAACTACCAGGCACTCTCAGAGTGGTGGGAGACTGGAGGGTTTGGTCCTACATGTGAAGCTCTTTAGGAAGTTTCCTACGCAAAATGCCCGTTGATGTCAAGGAATAAGACACACTGAAGCAAAGCCATTGTGAAATGGCCTGTGGGATCCGCTTAGACTATACCTACTGCTGGTGTGCTTACCTCCTGCTGCCCAAATTAGAAAGAAGACTTTGCCTAAGGAAAGAAGTAAACCCCCACGCACTTGCCTTTTAAATAGCAAGCAGGCACAAATCTCCCCATTTTGTGAGCATTATTGCTGCCACATGTTCTAACGGGAGTTCAAGAAGGAAACGCGAGCCTGTGGAGCTTGCTTTTGTCTTGAGTAGATAGTTAGTTTAATTGCACGGCACGTCCTGACTTCAGTCCTCTCCGCTCTGCTCACACTGATCCATTACTGCATAACTGGCAGGTCTGCCTGAATGCAGGCATGATAGCTGTGCTCTTTCTCTGGTCAGAAACTGGAGTCAAATCAGTATAGTGATAGCAATCTTGAAATAATAACAATAAAAGGAAGAGATGTGGATAATCAAAGTGGCTTTATTTGAGGAGGGGAGGTAGTGAACGCTAAAGAAGACTGTGCATTAATCATTCTCCATAATACTCCTGAAAGTATCTTACCAAGGCATTAATTTTAATCTTTACAAGTTGAACAGTTGCTGCAGGGTGCACTTAACTTTTCACCTCTGATGGAGCAACCCATTCCCGGAGTTAAAGATCTTCCTGTTTATCCTTTCCATGGAATCTCACTCCATTTCATCTGCGCAAGTGCACTGTGCAGTTAGCTCTGCTGGGAAAAAAAAAAACAAACCAAACAACCCAAAAAACCCCAAAAGAATGGTAAAAGAAAAAGTCAGTGTTAGTATCGTGAGTTGTTTTTTCCACTTGAAAGGCAATCTTTGCCCCTTTCAAGACTTGATGTGTTTTATGAATCCCACCCCCTCGAGAGAGCATTCAGGCTTCAACAAAGGAGCTGCAGCTCTATTTCATCTTCACCAAACAAGGGCAACTTGTTTAAATGTCTTCCCTGTCCCAGAGAAGCTTGTTGCTGTGACTGCCTAAAGACATGTCAAATTGGGTTAACTGCTGTCGCGTTATTACTATAAACTGCACTGTCTGATAATCAGACTGGCTGAGATAAGCCAGTCTGCTGAACAGGCAAAACACTGGGAAATCCCACTTCGGGACAGATTATAGCAAAGCAGGCATTGTTTCAAATGAAAGTCTCCAGATGGGATATTGGCAACTGTAGGAGACGTGACTGGCAATACCCAAGATGGTCTGATCGTCAGCATCATACGACATTGTTTTCTGCCTATCTCAAGGGTTGCCAAATGTGACTGAGAAACCCCCTCCTGTGAGATGAGAGGTTGCCACCAGTATTTGGAAGATTAGGATCTGCCAATGGCAAGCCATTTTAATTCCCTTGCAGACAGATCAAAGCAGGAGGACCATGCAAAAGCCCAAGTTCCAGTGGCCCAAAATAGCACACAGATTTTGGGTTAGGATTAGCATCACTCAGCCTGCTCATTATAGCTAATGTGTCTGGGGAGCTGGTCCCTATTTCTTCTTTCTCCTTCATCCTTCCTTTGGGGCTGAATATTCAGGAGTACTTTTCTGCCATTTGAGATGCTCAGGTAAGGGACCAGGTTTCCAGGAGAGCTGTTCCACGGAATCACAGAATCACAGATAGTGCCTGTGACGTGCCTCTGAAAATCCTTCTGGAATGTGGGCCACAAAATGCAGAGCAGCACATGTGGAGAGGAGCAACTTGAAGGGTTTTGGAGTAAAGAGTATGTGAGGACCTGGACCTACTTCTTCCATTGCTGTTTAAAATAATATTCTGTCGATGACAAGATGGGACATTGGTTCCAAAAATATAACACTTCAAAGACAGCAACCAAAAAAGGCATCTACAGATCTGGGCTGCAAACACATGTAATTTCCTTGTGCTTAGGGAAGAAAACTTTTTTCCCAGTAGGACCCATTGCATTATTGTGGAAACTATTTCTGTCAGCTGGAGTGCCTCTCCTTATGTCCTCTACAGGGAGTGGAATAAAGATGGAGAGCAGCAGAATATCCTTCCCTTGGCCTTTCTGTGCCCACAGACACCTCCTCAGATGCTGTAGGATTAGGCAGGTGGAAGCAGTTTAGGCCCCTCTCTTGTTCCGTAGACCTCCCCCAGGTGGTCTTCTGTCACCTTTGAGGCCTACCTGGATACAGCCTGCCCAGACTCTTGAGAAAAACTGAAACCCAGATGCTTTGTAGTTTTACCACAACGCTCAATGACCTGGCTTCTCCTGAAGCCCTGGACAGGCTAGCTGGACTGCAGCAGGGCAGCACACCCAAGCCCCACGTGCAGAATTTACTACTCCATCCTGTGTGTGACAAACACGAGATGCCTGGAGTAGGCTGTGAAGGTGATCGAGAACTGCTTTGTGCACCTGGGCGCCATGGCTTCCTGACCATCAACAATACAGGTGACCAGCACAGCTGGCAAACTGCTGCGTTACTTTCCATCTTCATATTGCTCAGCTGTCTGAGGCAGCTGCTAGTCCTGGTGTCCAGAAAGCCCTGTCCAAGCTGGTGTCACCACATCTGATTTCCCTTGTGCAATTACTCTGCTGCAGTTTGACACCTGCATTCACAAGCATCTAAACTACTTGCCTCCTCAGCGCACCAATTTCTAGTTGCTAAAATACCTCTGGGCTGGTTGTGAACAAGAAAACTTCTAGTTGGTAGCCAAGGACTTCTTCCCATGCAAGATGTTACTGTAAAAGATTAAACTCCCACCTGCTCTGTTAAAGTATTCCAGCCCTTTGCACTTCTTCCAGATCAAGCCCAATGGTGAGCCCAGATTATTTTGGCATATGAACCCCTGTGAATGGGAATGTTCTTGGTGCTCCCTGGGACTGATGTTTTGACAAGGAATAAATTCAGATCATTGGCCCCAGGGAACAAGGGATTTTCCCTTGCTTTGTTCAGAAAGAAGCAGAGAAAAATTTTGGGGATGTATGTGGAGATAAACTGCAGAGTAAATACAAGATAGAAATTAAGAGGCTGGGAGAAAACGCTGCTTGGCTGAGAAGTTGAAATAGTCAGAAGAGAGGGATAGCTGGCAGTGTGGTTGGGTGTGCACACGTGTGTGCATGCTTGTGTTACAGACCTGTAATCTCTCTGCTTTCTCCCCACTGATCCAGAAATAAGACAGAGGTTTTACTTGTGCTCTGTGAAGATATTGGGCCTGCTGTTTCATTGCCATCTAGCTGGCCTGAGCTTTACTGTGGTCATGTAGACCTAAGTTAGGTTGATGGGGGTTTCTTCCTGAGTGCCAACATGGTGTGCCACTAAACGTCACCGCTGCCAGTACAATGAAGGTCAGTGGCTGTTGGATGGGCAGCGGCTTCAACGACAGCGTCTGAAATGGGGAGAGATTAATTACTTCCACAGCTTGAAAAGATTATTTTAATCCTAAATCCCTGTTGATTAGCTGGTGAAAGGGAGATGCATTCAGACTGTGTTGTGTAACATAGGGTGATGTGGGACAGTGCACACAGACAACATGGACCCTTCCCTCTACACCTGCTTGGGTTGGTTTTTGCCTGGGGCTGGACCCCCAGGGCACTCAGCAGAACCCTGGGAAGAAATGTCCCCAAGCAATGTGCAAACAGTGCCTTGCAAGTGTGAAAAAGTGATTTGCCACATTGAATGGACAAACTTCAGTCTTCTGGATAGTCACTAGCGAGTATATTGCTTCTTCGTGTGAATGCATCACTCAGATAGTATTAATTAGGAATTATACGTTTGCATTAAGAGAATAATGTACCTCTAAGGAAGTTATAAATGGCCCTGAAATTTTTCACTGCATCACCACTGTTACTTACAGAAGTCCAATAATCCCTCAAAGCTTGGAAAATTTTTATACATGGGTACACTGGAAGCACTAAGAACAGGACCCTGTAAGGGGCTCAAAATCCAGAGCTGGTTTTTTGTCCCCTTGATGTGATGCCTGTGCCAGTTTGCCACACTGCAATGGTTGAAGCTCAGGTCTGCAACAGGAGGTTTGGGCTGGGGTGTCTTTGACTTTACAGTCCATCTGGAAGACCGCACAGGAACAACTTTGAAATATGGAATCCTGGGCTGTCCAAAGGGGTGAATTCAGCATGTATTTATCCAGAGACGGTGGAAATGCCTTGTAATTTATTTATAAAAATAGCAAAGTTTCTAGTATAGGGTCATATATCCAGAGGATCTTAAATCAGTTTTCTGCTTTCTCTTCGGTGGATGCCCATCTCCCCATTCAAGCCAATAGTTTACCTGTAAAAGCAGTGGTTCCCTGGTCAGGTGACATAGTAACAGTCAGGCTTCCCTAACTGTATAGTTAATACAGGAGACTTTTAGTCTATAGTTAAGACAGGAGACATTTTTCCCCTCTCTCCTCTCCCTGCCCCTGCAGCAAGGTTGGCAGCTCAGCCCCAGGACCTGCAGCAAAGGAGGAAACTTGCTGGTTCTCTTCACTGAACATGACACTAAAAATGGCAATCCAAAGCCACAGTCAAACAAAATGCACAAGCAAGTGCATGATTAGCTATTTTGCTTCAAGGTCTCCGGGCTGTTGTGCACCCACCTCCCAGCGGTACCTCCACACAGTGCAGAGTCATGCCCTGTGGGCCAGGTCAATGTCTCAAACTCAGTAGAGGGGCTTGGAGAGATGAGAGTCCTATTAGCTCCGGTGTGGCACCATGTGCACATGTCTGTGCTACTGATCTTAGCCAAAGTGTGTGCAGCCAGCTCAGTCACCTCTGCCTTCCACAACCATGGCTCACAGCTCTGGGGTGTGAGCTGGCAGAGCACAACCCTGATCTCCGCGTCCCTTTGGCTCACCTGATAACACCAGGTGTGACCTGATGCCATCTCTCATGGAGCCACCGCAACTGGGGCGGAGGAAAATTTTATACTGTTTTTTTCCCTAGCCTCCGTGTCAGTCAGTGGCAGGACCTCTCCTATTTAGATCAGGATGTGTTTTCAGCTTTTGTTGGTTTTTTTGTTTTTTTTTTTTTCCTGGAGCATCCCTGAATGAGCAATGAGGGAGGCTCCCAAATTTATTAAGGAAGCATTTGTTTGTTGACCCTATGGTGCATGCAAAAGGTACAAACTAAATGATCGAAATCTGCAAGATAAAACATTGAAATTTATGAGAATTTTCAAGTCAGCCTCATGATCCTGACTCACAAGGTCTAGATATTTGGGGCTGGCAACGTATGCAAGCCTCTTTCTGTGTCCTCCGCCCCTTGCCTTTCACTCCTTCTCTGGCCCCAGTTTAACAGCTGCATCAGGAATTTACCACTTGGGCTCTCTGTTGTTACTGCGACCATGGTTAGCTGATTTTGAGGGGGGGTAGTGGTCTGGGTACAAATTTCCATGGCTATTTTTAAGCTACATGAATTGCCAATAAACTAATAGCTGCGGATTTCTGAGTTGCTGATTTGTCTGCATGTTCATAAGCAGGAACGCAAACTGGCTCCATTTTTCCAATTCAATTTTGCATGCTCTTATCCTCTGATGTGGACTAGGGGCCCTGCTATAACTCAATTTAATTTGAAACAGCCAGCCCATTAGGACTGGAAAGCTGACTACTGAGTCACTTATGTTCAGAACATTTTAAAATGCTACTCCGTCCTGGTACTAACCCTCATGATGGCTTCGTGCCACCCACTGGCAAGATGCAGCAGGCAATGAGTAAATATAATGCGTTTTTTTGACATGAGATGTGCTCCCTCGGGGAATTTAAGTTAGATTTTGACATTAACAGAATCTGGTCTACCTCCATCGATTTTCATGGCATCACTCAGGAGTGATTTGTCTGCAGTGGAATGAAATATGGTTTTTTTGGAAGGCAACTTCAGGCCATAGAAGTGACCTTTTTTTTCACAGAAGGTCCAGGTTGCCCCAGCACAGGACTTCTGTGCAACTGCACTGGGCTGGGAGGAACTACTGGCAGCAAGCCAGTAGTCTTTCTGTGCGCAAAGTGAATTACACTAAAGAATTGTGAAAGTAGCAAATAAAATATTTTTTAAATTGGCAGAAGCCCATGTTATGTGAATATATTCTAATTTATCTCACCAGGCCTTTGATGCCTCTAAGAATAATCCTTCATCCATGTTTCTAGTTAAATTTTTTGCACCTCTTGAAAAGAGAAGATCAATGAAACCACTGGAAAAAAACCCAACCCAAAGTCTATGAAAGAAGTGGCAAAACATTTTTCATACAGCACATGAGTAGGACTCATTACCATGGGATGTTTTATGGTCCTGATGTATAAAGGGTAAAAAAACCTAACCACTTAGTAAGGTGGGAGAAGGTTCCATCAAGACCTATTGAAGCTGATGACCTGGGTGTGACCTCTGGCTCAGAAGATCATCAAATCACTGATGGCTGGACTGTGGGTAAAAAACTCACCAAGGATCTCATTTTTCCTTAGCAGCTGCCAGTAGCCACTAGCAGACTGAGAAAAAGATGGAGATTCAGAATGAAAGGTGGTCTTCCTTTATGTCTTGTGGTGAACTTAAGCAGTATCAGAACTAACTAAATTATCATTAAATTTTCACACTTATTTTTGAATATTTAAAGTGGATTTTCAGAACCAAAATATCAGTGACGTTTAAAATTACACAAAAATTCAGTTAGCTCTCTGATTTCAAAGTCAAGGAGCACTTTCATGGGTATGTTTCTTAAACAGTTTGGAATATTTTTTTCCTATGAAAGAATATATTTTAAATGAAGATTTTTGTTAAAGAAGCAACTTTTCTAACTTTGGAAAACCTTTGGGTTGCTGGTGGGAAAGCCACTAAGTGCCCAGTTAGTCTTACTCCATAGGTAAGCCACATTAAAACATCTTTGGAGATAACTCTTGCAGATCAATGTGGATCTAAACATTAAGCCAAACTCTGTGTTATCTTGGTTAGTACCACAGAACCTCCTGTCTCCCTCAATGCCCTATATAGACAAATCTTCAATGGACCCAAAACAGCACCCTCCTATTTGGCTTCTATGGGAGTTAGACCTCTGCAAAGACTTAAGAGGAGAGGTCTTTGACTTTAACGGACTTCTACTGGCAGAAGCAATTTTCCTAAGTAATTTTCAGTCTGACACTATTCCTTCCAAGGGATGGGGAGGATCCCCTTTAGGTTTTGGTGTAGTTAAAGTCCCCTTTAGTGTGAATCTATAGGAGAGATTTCAAAAGCTAAATGGTAAATTATACCATAGTCTCATTGGCAGATGAATAAAAGAGAGTTAGGTTGGCATGCTTTTCTGTTTTTCAATAATCTTTGCTGAACTTAATTACCTGTAAATTATACAACCCCGGGGCAGCTTGGACAATAGAGAGGAAACCAAGTTAATACACATACACTTCTCTGTTAGCAATCACAATAGTGATCAAGGAGCCTGATTAATTTTGACTTGGCATCAGGCGGCAGCTGGCATTTTAAATTCTCCAGCTTGTTTTCATCACGTCTCTGTGACTCAGACCTACTGCATAGCCTTTCCATTCAGCCGTCAACAATAAGGACAGAATAATCCTTCTCCAGAGCCAGGGAGGGCAAAGAACAGGCAGTGTGGGCCGTGCTCAGTGCTGCGTGGAGAGGATGGGGAAGGAGCCTCTCCTGATGGTGTTGGGCAGTGGCACGGCTGTGACTGCTGACGGAAAGGGGGACACAACATGGGACAGTGGCCAATGCCCTGGCTCCTTATTGCTGCCAAAATACCACCTGAGTCTCCTCCTTGCATAGGCTTCCACAAAACTCTAGTGGGGGAATATCACCACCATCACCCCTATAATAAATTCCCTCCATTCTCCCTGTACCCATTCCCCTCTGACTCAGAACTGTGAGATTTGCCACACTATTTCCTGCTTAACCATAAAGCATGAAAAAGTGCATTGATCTGATCTTTGGATCTGAAATAATAAGTTTTAAACAAGGGAGCCTTAAATATTTACAGAGACCACAAGGGATGGAAACTCATGCCTTCCCTCACTGGAGAGTTGGGAGCCTTCCTGCCTTCTCCCTTGATTAATGTAAAGAGTTTATTTCAAGTCCTGGCTGGGTGTGGGCCCTAGATTTGCACTACCCTCGTTTATAAGAAGGCTGGTTTATGTCACTTCTAGAGCTCTTAAATTTTCCCAAATCTCTCCTCTTCCCTTATACTAAGAATCCCTTGGTACTGAAGCAATTTAGCTTTGGGTAAATACAAAGATATACGGAGAATATTCATGCTGACACGCAACTTTTCCTGGAGGTGTGGCATAAATACAGTCCATGTCGGTCTGTGATGGTGTGACTGTAGTTCTGGCTGTCATTTGGCTGGAGCAGTGAGTCACCCGGCCGGTGTGTGTTGATGAGCTCTGTGCACTGCAGTCCTTTGCTTTCCTCTGAGCTGTTTCTGCTGCTGCGATCTGCTGGCCCCAGGTCTGTCCTCCTCTAAACCATGCCTCTTTCTCAGCCTTCAGCCCTGCCTAACTGCTGTAGGAAGGCACCGGGCACTAGGGGAGCCTGAGTGAAAAAACCCCAAAAAATCAACCACTGCTTTAAGCCGGCAGTAATGAAGTGAACGCTCAGCTCTACCTCAGATGATCAGTCCAGTGGTTCGCAGCTGGAAAATGAGCCCCTGCCTCCCCCTTGCAACTGTGCCCATGGAAGTGGTTGTCTTGGAGTTTGGAGCAGATGCTCCTCTGTGACACCTCCCATGTGGGGGACTGTGCTCAGGATAGGGAGTTTGGCTTTTAACTCCATGAAGCACCCCAGGCCTTACGTCATGAAGAGGAGCCCTATCTTGCATTTTTTCAGTGTCTTGCAAAATCAGCAGCCGGGATGCAGAGCTGGGCATGGATATTGAGGAGCTAGCTAGTAGCACACTCAGACACTGCCATGGCTGGGGTCAACTCCACCACAGTCAGCTGCTGCTGGCCCACCTAGCACTGCCTCTCTCACTTTTCCTCTTGGGTCATGTACACCAGCAACAGTTTGGCTCTGTCTCTGCTCCCAGCAGTAGCCAGGGACTGAGTGTGGTCCCCCCTGCACCTGCAGCACCCCAGGCAGGTGGCTGCCCTTGGCTGGGAGAACTGGCATTCTCAAATATCTGGTTTCCTTCCAGGGTGGGCCCCTTTCCATTGACATGAGGGCACTGTGCCCTTGACAAACATTTATTTTAAAATGCATTTAAACAAACCAGCCCTGCAAAGTTCTCCATGGCTGGCTAGCACCTGGCTCTCCTCCAACAAACACGGTGGGACGAAAGTGGTGTTGATGGGCTTCTTTCTTTACACCCTTAAAGATCTTGTCCCTTTGACAAATGAGCTCCTTCCAGCAGATGGTGGAGAAAAGGACTATGATACAGTGTGAGGAAGGGTGGAGTGGATAGTCAGAGATGGAGACAAGGGTCTTGGGAAAGAATACATGTGCCCTATCGAAATAGAAACCGGACTGTTTATGGAAAAGAGCTATGGAAACTCAGCATGAATGTAGAGAACCAGATGCTCAGCCTGCCATTACTCCACGCCAGCCTGGGAGTACGGGACAGCTGGAGTGCCAGCTTTGCAGGGGGACCCGAGGGCTGACGCATGTGCAGACTGTCAGAAGTGTCTTCACTCTCTGGTGTCATTGACCACCATTTCGCCCAACCAAAGATCAAGTGTCCTGAATCACTGCAGAGTACTGCCTTGACACTGGTGACTTTATCCTTGTGGTTTATTGTAGGTAGCACCACCCTCGCCTACTGAGTTGGTGCCAAGTAGATCTCAGTGGGCTGCCTCACCTTTTGCAGGAGCGTAGGTTTGTTGGTAGTGGGACAGTTAGTTCAGCATCTCTAACTGATGAGTGGGCTGCTTCAAGATACACAATGCAAGGGGCCGGACCTATTTTTCAGTGTGTTGCTGTCTTGCTGGGGGCTCTTTTCTTTAGTTCCACCTCCTCTATATGCGTGACAGCCCTAAGTAAGTCATGAACATGACTAAGAGATGGCAGAATCATGCAGTTTTCTTTGAAATTACCACACCAAAAATACCATGGTCTCCTCTATTTACCTTTTAGAAAATGTGTTGGGTTTTTTTTTAAATTTCAGGCATTCTCAGAGCATGTTTGAAACATTTTTTATCTTCTTCTATCCCTCCTTTTCTAAGAAATGCAGGTATCTTTATTTCTGACTACAGATTATGGTGCATTTTCAATATACCAAAATACTACAAAGACCTGTGGCCAGACTGGGAGATACAGGAATGCCAACTTTCTTACGCTGTTTATTGAGGGGTACCACCAAGCGTCCTCAAGACCAGACGCCTTGTTCCTCCAGAACACCAGCTGAAAGCTCGACCTTATGCACAGCCAGAGGCTAGTGTCCAAAGCATGCAGATATCTACTCTGAGGTGTGCAGAAGCCTACAGCTGGGAGGACACCTGGGTATTACCCCGTCTTGGTACCCTCCTTGCCCAGGCAGACAATTCACAGGCTGCTCTGGAAGCCCTCAGGTATTTTCCTTTGAAAATGGGTGTAGGTCTACCCTTTTCACCTAAATAGAGCAGAGTATTAAAGCCATAAGGGTCTGTCAGTCTAAAAAACTCTGTAGATGTGATGGGGTGGGAAAGTGAGTGCTATGCCTGGACCAAGAATAATTTATATAGCAAATATGTCATACCCTTTCTAACTGAGAGGAAGGTGAGTGAATGTGGTCTATAGCAGTTTTGCAGGGAGTGTGCCGTGCCTTTGCAGTGGTCCAGCACCGAGAGAACAGCAAGGAAGGTCAGCTCTTCCAATCCATACTATTCCTGCTTGAGTTGAGGCACAACAACCTTAGCAGGCATGGAGCAGAGGTAGTAGAGGTGTGGGGTGACACAGTCAGTCCTTTCCTGGAAGTGGGTCTGAGGACAGCTATAAACTATATGCTGTGATATGTTGATTCAAAATAAACCCAGACTGAGTGTGTAAAGTTACAGGGAGGTGTTGAAAAGCAAATGCCAACATCTGTGCCCTAAAGAAAGTGTTTCTTGTTGGTAGAGACCTTGCAAAGTATCCTCTTGTGTGCAGTCGCTGAGCTGGGATCTGGAGTCAATGCAAGATGATATACGTGTGTATAATAAAAGAAGTCACCTCTCAGTGCCTCGGTGACCCCAGGGCCCCAGCTGGTGGGCTATGCTGCCAGGAGAGAGGCTGAAGACTGCCGAGGGCTGTGCAGAGCAGGACTGCACCAGTCTCTTTTGAAAAGAGGTGCTCTGCCTGTGCACCACCTGCATACGTTGCTTCCCGCAGGGTGGTAGCTGCTGCTGCAAGCCCTGTCTCTCAGCCCGCTGTGTCAGGTTGTCCTTCTCCACACCCCGTGCTTGTGGTCTCCTTCATGTGAGCACCTGAAACCTCAGGGCAAAAGCAGCTATGGTGAGAGCAGTGGGAAGGATTGCTGTCGGAAGTGTAACGGCACCATCCGTTGTCCGCTGAGCACCACCTTTTTGTCCCACCTTGCCTTGAGACCGTCTCAAGCAGATTTTGCAGCTACAGCATGTTCATTTATCTTTGGTACTTGCCAGTCACAAATAATTAAAAATTATGAAGATTTTTGAATAGACTAGTCTGAGTTCGATGAAAAAAGAAAGAGCCCATCACAGGAGTGAAGAACTCTAGAAAAGTACTGAAGGCAGAGATTTAATATGAAGCACATGTGCAGTCCTGCTGAAATCAAATAAAACTTATTAACGGCTTTTCTGAAGCACAGCCAGCTGATCTGCCCAGGTACATCGTGCAAAGGCAATGGGAGTTACTCACATGCTTAGAATTAAGCAGTATGCTTTGTCCTCTGCTGAATTAGGGTCTATGTGCTCCATTTACAGAAAAGTGGTTTCAGAAACAGTTTGTACAATGTTCTGTGCTGTCTCCACGTGTACATTGTCTGGGTAACTGCATATGCAGATGCTTTGGCCTTGTGCTTAGGCAGCTTAAAATGGGCCTTTGGGTGGAATTATATCTAATTTCCTAGACTCTGTTTTCCTTATGTAGTAAGCCTACTTCCATATTTCTGAAGCACCAGCTAATGCCACAGCACTATGTGTAATGCATAGTAGCAGGAGTTTGAAAAGCACTTTAAAAGAGCTAAAATATGTCATCATGAAAGAACATGACATATCGATGAAAAACAACAAATACATCCTTGGACTATTTTCTTTATTCTACTTCATTTAGAAAAATGAATCTAAATTTTCAGTGATTTTTCTCGTTCTGCTCCCAGAAGATATTAATCATTCCCTGTGAAATTCCCTAGGTGCCTGCAGGTCCTCACTAGATGTCACTTTGCCCAGTGTACTATCCTGTTTTCTGAACGACAGCTTAATCCTCGTGGCACAGATCCTGGCTCATTGTGCTGTTGACGATCTGTAAGTCTCGAAGCACCATTAAATGCTGTAGGCCATATACGGCATCCATCAAATTGGAGAAATATTGTACGAATACAAGTTAAACTCTGATATTTCCTGGAAAAAAAATTGTGGGAGTTTGGAAGATTTATAGGATGGAAAGTTTAGGGACCGCTGATGGCTCTGGTTGAGCTTAGTGCCTGGTTGGACTTCACCAGGCTGAAGGAATACTCATTTTTGTGGGTGGAAGGCTCTCCCCTTGGGAAGACAGTCAGGGAAGACAGTCAGTACGTTATGCTGTGGCTAGGCAGTGAAAATGGGTATATCTGCGTATGGGTATGTCTGCCCTGGCCCCCATCGGTGAGCAGAGGTGGCTTCATTTGGGGTGTTCTGCTCATTCCAGGCAATTGCAAAAGGATCTGGACTCAGGCTGAGTACACCCTCCTGTTCTGGGGATTTCTGAGGCCTTGGTTTCATTAGCCACGAGAAGAAAAAGCGTGTTATCTCCTCAAGTGACACAAAGCAATCGGGTTAATTTGAAAAATGTTCAAGCCTCTATCTTATCTCATCTTGCAGCTCCTTCTGCCCATATTTTATTGTCTGCTTTGTGCAGACACACTAGAATTAAAAGAGAAAAATAATTGATTAGTGTAATAGCATGAAGCTTACTTAAACCCAGGCGGGTGAGAGCTAAGGATGAAACTCTGTCTTTGAGGTAGTTGTCATTTTGCCTAGATAAAACGGCAAAGGGGCCACTTCAGATCAGACAGGCCAGGCCTTCACTACAGGGTCTTTCACAGTGCAAATCAGTTTTGTGCCATTTGTTCCTCTCCACAGTACAAGTTGGACATCTGGTCCATTCTTCCCAGGGATGGAGCTGAGGAAGGAAAAAAGAAGATAAAAAAGGTGAGACACAGCCATACTGAAGTCACCCCACCAGGTCTGAATCCTGAGCATCTCTGCAAGGGGTACCACGAGGTCCTCTGTTGCGGTGTGGGGCACAACAAGGTGAGCACTGAGGAGATCTGCCTCACTGGACACGAGCCATTCTCCACATGGCTTAGAAGCACTGGAGGTCCACTGGATCGCAACATCTCTTGCTCTCAGTGTGACTAGGATTGCCCCCCTGGAGCCAAATTCATGTATGGCCTTGAGTTGTCAAATTGCCAGTACTGGACTTACATCGAAATCCTTTCCCTTTAAAAGACAGAAATGCAGCTACTGACCTTTTCCTTCCCTCAGAACCACAGACTGAGTTATTAATTTTAAGTGCAAATATTTATTATCCACTGCTAATTGGGGACTGGGTCAAAGAGAGAAAATGTGAAAGGCAACGAGAGCCTGCGTTCAGTGAGTGCAAAGCCACTCCTTTCACACAGCTGAGGATGAAGGTACAAATCAACTTGCTTTGATGTCTAGAACTTGAGAAGAGTTCATGACAGCAAAGATTGTTAAAATGAATAATTCCAGACCTCTGGTACTGGGTTCAGTTGCAATGCTTCTTGGAATTTTCAGCCTGGCAATTACCTGTAGGGTCAACACGGTTTTGTCTTGCAGTATAGGCAAGTTCTTTTGATCTTTTATGAGTAGGCAGAGACAAATAATAAAAAAGATAGCTGGTCTATTGAAGAAATTATTACGAATGTGTCTGCAGTCTTGTGGGAGTAACACAGTAGTTGCAAATTACAAAAGAAAAGCCCCTGCAAATCAGAAGCAGCTAGTTATTTCTTCTGCATTTACACGAAAGTAGATTCATTGTGCCATTTGCACGCAGTGAAATAAGTGAACTACAGACCAGCAGCACAAAACTTTCTGGTTTTTAGTTCTGTTTAGGGTGTTAACTTCTTACCATTTTATTTCCTAAAGTCTCAATAAAATATTAAGTCTCATAACAAGTATAATCTTGGATAAAATAATCAACATATCCAGAAGTTGTCACAATTTCGAATACTCAGTTTTTAGGCATCCAGAGTCTGATTTTCATAAGTAGTTCTATCCTGTATTTTGGACATAAGTCTGAGCTCGCTGGCTTGGACATAAGAAGCATGTAGTCATGGGCATTAACAAACTTTGGGACAGGTGGATGGGAAAAAAGGGAATGTTAGGATCTTGCCATCTGTTGGCACGTCCCTGGATTTGCTTCTGTCTCATTTGGTACACCTAACAGCAGTTTGCCATGTTACTGGACAATGAGAAAGAAAGTGGGCACCAGGTCCCTCTTGGAAGGGGTATGCTACCGGAGTAGTTGGGGCCCTGTCCAGCACTGTGCTGTGTCCAGCAACATGGGGAATCTAGAGCAAGAACTGAGGAACATGTTTGGCTTAATCATACTCCCTAGTGCACTTTCCTAAGGAGAATACAAGCATTTAGACTGAGGTATAAATTTGGACATGAATAGTCATTCAGCACATTGGCCTTTTTTCTCATTTATATTTTTGACTGTTGAGTCCATCCAGGATTTTCTTTGTTTTATCGTGTTGCTTCATCATCACCAACTTTGCTCTGCTCGGGGCTTTTAGGGAATGGAAAAATGGCTGGCCAGACTGACCACAGTGGCCAGTGGCACTTCAGTTCTACTTCAAGTGCCAGGAGATGGTCTCTGTTGCCAACTGGATGCCACCAATGTAGGTAATGCTAGTAGAGAAAGGCAAATTAAGTATTTACATAATTTACATAATAAAAGTAGATATTAAGGTCATTAATCAATTGAGAATTACCTGTACCACAAATGCAGATATAAGACCATGCTGCTTGGAGGGGTGGCTGGGTGATCAAGACTGTGGACTTCCTTTACCCTAGTGCAGAGATGGAGCAAATACCACCAGGGAGATTAAGCCAGTTCTGGGTAGACCAGGCTGCAGCCAGGAAGGATCCAGGAAAGCCCTCCAGCTCTGTTGATATCAAAATACCAGCAAAGGGAAACTCATTGAAACGTGCCCCAGATTTTTAAACTCACTAAAATATTTTTCTGTGGCCTTTCAAGGAGTGAGGACAGCAAGCCTCCATTTCCCATTGTGTTGCAGTAGGAGTCAAGGACTAATTTCTTATCTGGATCTGAGTAGTAGGAGCCTACTGAGTAGGAGTAGAGTCTTTTTTCACAAGAAATTTGGTAATCTTAAGCATTTGACCAAATTTTGAAACCAAAAGACAGACTGATTTCAGTTGGATACCTGTGTAGCAGTGTTTGATGTCTTCATACCTCTAAAGAATGAACCAACAGATCCTCAAGCCAAAAAAGTAAAAAAAATCAAAGTGAAAGAATGCCTATTCCCTTGGAATATTTCTATTTTTATTTCAATGCCTCCAGCCATTTTCCAAAGCAACTAGAAATTATTTAAGAATTCCTCATTCTAACAAGGCTGGATTCTCCCCTCAGCTCAGCTGAGGGAAGGCCAAAAAAAAAAAAAAAAAAAAAAAAAAGTAGAAGGGGATGTTTTGATGATCTAGTGGATAAGAGGAAACTCAGTCAGTACGACACTGCTGGTCTGCTTTACAATGAACTGTCAAGTATTCTTGTCGCCCTGTGATGGCTGTGCATTACTGGAATGAAGACCCTCCATGCTGAGAGAGAGATCCTGTCCCTCAAGTATTCTCTGATTACAGGAAAAGAAATTATTTTCCCCATTGCTCTGTCATCTAGATAGTGAAACAAGATGTTCCAAGTAGCCTTTTTGTACTCATGACCCACTGCCCTCAACTTCCTCTAGCCCTGGGAAAGCCCTAGTTGTCATCTTTGCAAAATCTTTGAGGGTAATTATTTGTTCCACAGCTTTGTTGTATTATGTGGGCTGGAATCAATCCAGAAGCAAAATTTCTATACCAGAAGAAACTCCAACACTTACCTTTTATCCTTGCTCAACATCAAAACTCAAAAGTCTGGCATTTACTACAAATGAAGGTCTTTATGTATTTAATTTTGGAAATGCTAAGAATGCCTTTAAGCTAAATATTCTATTTGGAAAAGGCCCCTGTGCCTTATTTTGATTAGGTTAAGACATCTTGGTCTGACTTCTTTATTGTTTAACTTTTAGGTAAAGACTTAACACAACTCAGATTGTACAGGTCTATCATATAAAAGGCATCACTTGTTTTCCATTGAAAACTGTTAACTAGTGACCAAATAATTTCTCTTTTGGCTTTTTTATTTTATCAGATCAGTGTTTTCTGAAGGAAAAAAATCACCTGAAAAATTTCCAGCCAGTGTTAATGGAAGCAATGTCCGTGCTGCCGTGTCCGTCTCCTTTGAGGTGAGCAGGCTGGTTATTTGTCGGCAGGGATGTATGACAATGAGTATGCCCTTATGTAAGTCAGCAATTTCAGCTCTTTCAAAATAAGCAAAGTTTGTTTAGCCCAGGCATGAAATCCAAAGGTAACAGAAGCTAAGCAGAAAATAACCCTGTACAGGCTATGAGGACTATGATAAACGTTGCTAGCCTGGCTTGTCTACAAAACTGCCTACAAAGGATTTACTAAACGGGAGGAGCCTTCAGCAGCAGAGGGGCCAGGCACAGTGGGACATGGCTTCCCGGGGAGTTGGGAACCTCTCAGCAGCATCCAACCTCTGCCCGTCCTTGGGGCAGGTTTTTGGGGCTCCCTCTGGGAGATAGGCTGTGTACGGTCCCCCTGGCTTTATGCTGAAGTGTCAGTGCCCTTCGTTAGGTCCAGGTCTTAATGTGCAAAGGGGTAGATAACAAAATTGTCCCCTGCCAGCGAGCTGCCTGGTTCAGCTGCCCTCGTGCCAGGGGGTACGTGCATGGACCAAGAGCCCATTGCTGTTGACTGGTTTAAACTGAAGCTTAATTTTGACCTGCTAAAACGATGTTTTAATCATGGTACATTCAAGTGTATGGATAAAGGGGAAATAGTACATTTGCATCAGTTCAAACACAAGAGCAGGAAATTAATAGGCCCCTCCTAGCAGAAACGCTCACTTTGAAGGAGATGTCACATCTGCTGCTGAGTCCCACCCTATGCTCTTCATTAATCACTTCCATACAGTGGTACTGCAGCTACTGTACAGTGACACCAGTCCCCACTGGTGCAGGGCCAGCACTGGCCGCAGCTTGGGCCCACAAGTCAGGGGACAGGCAGCTCTCAGGATGCTGGCTTACGGTCACATCAAAAGCACCTTAGAGAGTTGGTCTGAAGGAAAGCTAGGGGAGCCGGCCGTCACGAATGCCAGGTCTGTGCCCCACCAACTCATCCCACATTACAAACCTCACACAGACAAAGTGGGGGGACGCAGAGCACATTTCTACCCAGTGTTGGAGGCACAGAGCACAGCGGCAATACTGCTCTCAGGTCCTGCACTGGCTTCATGCAGGCTGTGGAGCAGACCAGTCCTGAGCTGGTATCAAGCTTGCAAGGACAAGTTACTCTTTCACAGATGTATTTTTTTTTTTTAACAAATGTGGGTGGGTAAAACAAGTCTGTACCAGTTCAGAGCTCCACAGCCCTGTGAAGGTGATTGATCTGAAGTAAGGGGCCAGCAAAACAGGTTTAGCACCTCAAACTCCGGGACCAGTGACCGCTGGTTATTCCCAGACAGACACAACGACAAATGCCATTACAGATTTCAATGCTTACAATTATTTGGTTGCATATTTCTCATCTGGCCACAGGGCATGAAGGCCAGTTATCTGTTAAATCCCTTTATCTAGGAGGAATCAGCCTTTTTCTTGCTAATATAGTAGTGTGTTTATTTCCTCAGCTGAGAGAAACAGAGTTTTTCTTTTGAACACTGAAGAAATCTGGACCATGCTGTGTACCGAGAGCTATGACTGAAAGATGATGAGAAGACCAGGAATGCTTTTGTATGCTAACACCTCTGTCTTGTGCTGACTTCATACCCAGCCCTGATGTCCCACCTCTCTGCCCAGCACTGTCTGGTCTTTCCCTTGCTCTTTGCAAGGCTGCTTCAGGCATGTAGGATGGAAACTCTCCTCCTAAATCGGGATGTTGTGATGTGCCAGTGAGTGATCCCATCACATCAGTCCCTCACACATGTCTGGAGGGGTGTGTATGAGCATGCAGAGCACCCACACTGCTTTATTTAGATTCATTACTCCACTTCAGTAACTTTCTCTATTCCTCCTCCATCTACCCTGCTCCCATATCCTGGGGCAGGCTCGAGGGGGAAAAAACCCAAGATCCTTATTAATCAAGGCTGAATGTCAGGCTTTTCATTGCAAGACCAGAAATAAATTACAAGAAAGGACAATGTAAATAACAGCACCCCAGATGGAGACTGGGGAGTTTCCTAGTGCCCAAGCTCTGCTATGCAAGAGCACCCAAACGTGAAGCCCAGGGTCAGGCATACAGCAGCAGCTGAGTGTTTGCTTCACTTTCTGGTGGTAAAGCTGGGTGAGGTCTCTGTGCCACATCCCTTCTGGCTATGGCGTGTATCAGCTTGAAAGGCTGTGGGCCATACTTTTGTGTCACGACGTCCTCTATACACCTCCTTATCTTTAAATACCCGCTTCCCCTTCTGCTCTTAAACTACTGCTTCACTACAAATTTCACTTCATTCCCCTCTGTACTCACTGATACTAGGAATTTTAGGTTAAAATGCAAATATCATAGATGGATTTATTAGGAGGTGGGCTCCTGTCTCTGATTCATCTCTATCAGCTTGCTGTTTAGTTACTGATCCCTATGTGGGCCATTTAATGCCCGTGTCTGTTGGATCTACATACACTGCATACTAAATGGTACCAATAGTATAAAAAGACTTGTGTCCTGTGAAGACTGTGGTCTACAGTGTGTTACCAATGTCCTACAGGGACCACACAAGGTGCATCGATAACACTGATGACAGACTTGTGAGAAAATGATTTGTCTAGTCCATCTCTTACCCACCAGCAATTATTTATATTAAAAGCTCTGGATTCACAGCTGGCCAAAAAAGTTCTGTGTAAACATTCTTCCCCTGAAAAATTATACTCTGATATGTTTAGATGAAATATTGGATGCAATTTAGTGAAATATGTACATTTCAATAAGCTTCCATTTAGAAAAATGAAAATTAATTGCTTGGATTCATTTTTGACCTTATCAGAACAGAATATTTTCATATTTAATTTTATGTTACTTAGCTTTGAAATAACATGTTTCAAATTATGAAAGCTTATATTACTTATATTTTCATGGAATCCAGGTCTTGTCAAAGAAAGGCAACAATCTTGTTTGACATGATTATGGGTCTGGTTGACATAGGTAACTGTATTGATACAATAGTTGACATCTTCAAGGCATCCTGCATGACAATTTGATTAGAACACTTGAATTATGCAATTTATGGGGATCATGCTGGATGGATTAAAAATCAATTTACTGACATGTCTCAAAATGTAACTCCTCACTGAGGAAGTATCAAAGAGCATGCATAGGGCTGAGTCTGGTGAGGTTCCTCATACATCTGTTTATTGTCATAAAGTATTTTAGAATCCACATACAGATATAATCCTGTCATGCAGTCATCATCAAATTACAAAGATCAACAAATGGTATAGGTATTGGCATTATGAGGAACACATTGCCATGTTAAACTGCACACTTAGATCATTATTCTTAAAGGATGAATTAATCTTCTGGATTAAGGCTGGTATGACTTCAGGTTTGCAGGAGGGTTTTTTTTTATTAAGTAGTTGTGTGAACCTACATCTAAAGCAACAGCATGAGTGTGGACATATCTAAGTTATATGAGAGGGCAAAGGACCTGCCAAGGAAGTTACAACATCAGTATGATCAAACCACTTCCCATAAGAATGGTCATCAGCGCCTCTAACAGGTACAGCTGAAGGGTCATCTCCACATTATATCAGTCACAATATGGCCTGTAAATCTTGTTTGATTTTGTACGCTTTTATTTTTTCTTNAATTTGCTGTCCTGTTCCCCTTCCTGTAAGCCTCAATAACGTAACGTTAAAAAGAAAAACAAAAAGAAAAAAAAAAAGAAAAACAAGAAGAAAAAAAAAAGAAAATGAGCAAAAATTATCTTACTGTTAGTATGGGTTTTGCTAAATATAGCATCAATTACAGAGCGTGTTGCCTCTGACTTTTGCGTGATTACATCTGCGCATTGTCAAGGGACATGGAATGAAGATCCAGTCCCTGGCTCTATGAGGGCAGTAATCCAGGTCCCCCATCAGGTTCTGTTCTGTGATAAGAGTAATTACAATGACCTACATCTAACACGGATAGAGTCATCACTGTGATTCTCAGTGGCATTTCAGTTTAATGAACTCATTTGCACTTGTTGCTTCTACATCTCAAATTACTCCCCTGAATATTTATGTATGGAAAATATGTCATGCAAGAGAAGTGCTCCTTACTCTCCAAAGAACTGTTCTTCTACAACTTCCAAAAGAATGGTTAAGGAGTAGCAAAGAGACAACCTGTCACTTTTTCTTTCTCCAGAGGTTCCTCATTAAAACCTGGATAATCAGGGGAAGAGCAAATCCTTACTGTAACTGAGCCACACACAAGACCTACACATAGGACCTCTGTGTAACAGGCACACACACACACAAAAGCATTCCAGCTGCAGTCTCAACTTTTTCCTACCTTTCATTTGTGCAAGACCATCTTCTACCTTTGCATATCTAACTATGCTTTCTACTTTCTGTATTAAGAGACATGAATAGGAATCTCTCTCTTAATCTTCATTACCAAGTCACCAGCTTCTAGGTGATGCTTCGAAAATCTGCCTTCATCAAGACAGCAGCCGTACCACCACTACTGGTACCTTGGTCTTCTCTAATCTAGCCTCTGCCATCATAGAGTTTGACTAGATTAATAAATATTTTCTTGGGAGATTTGTAGCCCAAAGCACTGTGTCTTCTAGTGATCTGGAAACTGAGAACTTTTGTTTGAGATGATACAGTCACCAGCTGTAACAAAGCTGTTTTATTTCTACTCCGGGTTTGGGCATGGCTGATGAATGTAGGGTTTGACCAGAGTGATCTCTGGTGTGTGCATGCCATCGACGCTGACAGAGAACAAGATAGGGCTCAAGCTATTCCTTCTTTGTAGCAAATCCTTCAACTTGTGTGGCTGGAGTCAACAGCATACTGTCTGCAGAAACAACACTGTTTTGTTACTTTTCTGTGAAAACATACTATCCAAGGATCTATGTGAGGTATTTGGAAGGAATTAATGAGATATACAGTGGCAGGGCTTGAAACATTCACCCCACAGGTGCAAACTACTGATCTTGGAGACCACGGCCTTTTCCTAGCTTACCAAAACCTGTCTGCTTACAAAATAAAATGGTGTATCTTCCTAATTGCTTTTTCTTTTAACACAAAGTGTTAATTAACAGCAGAAAGTTTAATAGTCAGTATAGTCATGTATATCATACATACATGTAGATCATACATATATTTACAGATGTATCATGGAAGCCACATGCTATTTTGGACTCCATCCCCTGCTGAAATTCAAGACAGAGGGTATGTACATTTCTTAAAAAAAAATATAGCCAGGAGACTACAGTTTTGGGTAGTCTTGAAACATCTTTAAAAATCCAAGAGGATCCTCAGAAGAATAGAGATGGGGAGCTAGGAATTAGACTGGCACTAGGACTAGTGTATAGACCTAAGATCAAGAGCACCTCAAGAAAAGGTCAAGTAGGAATCAATACAGTACAGGAGTTTCAAAAATAGCACAGTTTGTGGCTTACCCTTCAAGTCTTTCTCTGAGGTTTTCTCACAGTAAATAATGAGAGAACTCCCATATAGAACTCGCTACAAAAGACTTTACAAATGTAAACATACACTGACAAAAACAAAGCAAACCTTCCATTTACGACAGAAATGCTTCTGGTGCTAGGTCACATCAACGTATATCCTTTGCTTTTTTAGTCAGTTTTATCAGCTGGGTTTCTCTTCATTAGCAACATGCATTATTAGTGTCAGAGTTTCTTGGAGGTTCTTTTTTAAATTTATAGCACTTTATTATCTTTTAATGAGTACCTGTCATATTTGAAGTAAAAGCAGCAAAGAATCCAGCACCAAACTGAAAGCAGGGAAGTACCTTTAAGAGTCTGGTTTTCCATCAAAGGTACATTACAAGAGGTGGATGAGAGTCAGGGAACTTGGCTTTTTATTCCCTTATCTAAATTTATTACACATAATTTCTGTCTACTATGCAAAGTGTTGTGCCTGAAGCTGTAGATCAAACTCAAATGCTGTAAAGTGCTCCACTCTCTGAAGGTACAGAGGAAGAGACATATTTATTTATTCAAGCTGCTTACAAAACCCTACAATTTGCTGTACCCTGTTCCTCAACTCTTCCCCATTATGTGTTTCCTTCACAGCACATGAAAATCCTTTGAGCTCAGCCTGAGGGATGGGGACCTCACACTGGATGACCCAAAGGACTGAAGGTATCCCACTGAGCAAATAACTGTTTCCTATATGACTCATTGGTGTCTTACCCATGGCATCACAGTGCAGGTCCTGCTGCTGCTAGAGTTCTCCTGGCTAATTGTCTCTTTATTGTCTTGCTGAAGAACTGTGTTGTGGCCAGGGGCAAGAAGTGATGCAGAAGCATTGCAGGAGGTCCACTTTCTATTGTCAAGATAGGGAACACAAAAGACCAGCCCTGCCCCAAGGCCATGCTCCCATGGAGGTTCCAGGCACACAGTAAGAGCACTGAACTCTGTAGCACAGCTGCGCTGGAGCTGGGACCTTGATGACCTCCAAGGCTGATGTACAACACACGGGTCTTGTGCCTGATATCTCCTGCATAGCTGTGACCAAAAGCGACAGAGGTCCTGCTAATGCCTACCTATAAAGAAGCAGCAACGTTGAATCTATTGCTTATGAAGCACTAATTAGGACAGGATCAGCTCTGATTGCCCTCTGATCTGGTGTTTTATGCAAGTGTCTCATGGAGGAGACTCATCACAGCCATCAGACATTTGAAAACTATGGCTGTAATAATCATGTCTTTAGTTGGTTGGGCTTCACTGAGGTTTTGTAACTGGGGAGACAGAAGTACCACAGAATACATGGATAACTAGAGACCAGAAAGATCACAGGTTCTGGGACACTGAACTTTCTCCAGGACTGAAAGAAAGTGAGGCTTGCAGCATTTAGTCTGTGTAGAATAAGGAAGGCAGGGTATCACCACGAAAAAGGGCTCATCTGGTTATATTGGAGGAGGTGTGACATCTTGCAAATAACAAACTGGCACTGCATCAAAAAGTGATATAAGTACTGGAAGTTTTCACATGGGCCCAGACAATTTAGGCTGAACTAGCACAGGTACAAATGAATTTTTTCATAGTCAACATTTATGCTAATGAACCATGGCTGTGTCTTGTGCTTGTGGTCTGTCGCCTACTGGAAACCTCCAGAGCTTCAGCTTCTGAAGACCTGCTTCCTAATGTCTGAGCACCTGGGAGGTTTCAAGTGACTATCTTAGCCAAATCTCCAGAAGCGGCAAGCACAGATTCAGAAAAGGCTCATGAAGAAGTCTCCTGTGTGTAGCAATGCACACGCTGCATCTGAAGGGTTCATGGAGAAAATCCTGGAAAATCAACCACTGGCTGTCAAGTATTCTGAGGGAGAGGTTGGGTACCCAGCAGTTTGAGATTAGGACAGGA
Source organism: Arenaria interpres (assembly GCA_013399435.1). Taxonomy (NCBI): domain Eukaryota; kingdom Metazoa; phylum Chordata; class Aves; order Charadriiformes; family Scolopacidae; genus Arenaria; species Arenaria interpres. Next base: position 84,843 of record VXAK01024504.1, on the reverse strand, counting down.
AAGGCTGAGGAACTTGCAAGAGTGGCACCAGTGGGTGAAGCCATAGCTTTGTCCTGCAAGGTGTTTTAGAGAAAAGTTGGTTGCTGTCCCACGGAGCTAGCATGTGTTTTGTGTCCAGGCTGAATACGAGAACAACAGTTGGCTGGGAGAAGGGAGGCAGTAATACCTTCACCTGCAGTGTGTTCATGCAGCTCACTGCACTGAGCACTGTCACTTCCCTCCACTTGCACAGCTTCTGCATGAGAGGAAACCATTAAAGAATCATCTCTACCATTTAGACACTTTGAGGTTGTGCTCTGCCCACTCAGACACAGATCTCAGTCCTAGGGAGGAACAAGTTCATGTGCGTCAGCTGAGCCACAATAACAAACTGTGTTTTCTCTTGGCGTAAAAGGCAGTAGTTTAAGCATCAGTGAAAAGCATCTGACCCCATGCAATTGTGGCTAGAAGTGTGCATGATCACACTGTACTTCAGCTGCTGCAGGAGAACTCCAGCACAGGAGCTCAGCTGTACCTGAGGTCTCTTACACTTAGTGGATAACCCCATGACAGCAGCAGCTGTCAAAAGATCATAAAGACTGAGTTATGAAACTCTCGTTCTGTCACTGCTGCATCTCCACATGGAGAGCTATGTTGTACAGCAGGGAAAACAGAGAAATTGGCTTTTGGGGACACTGAGCAGCTTCCTATGTAAAGGATGCTACAGAAATGGGGTCCTCAGCTGAGGCTGGGAAGCGTACAACTGCTAGGGACATTTGTTCCCAAGTGCAACAGGGACTTCAGTACAACTCTGCAGCAATGTGCATTTAACCCAGGTGAGTCCCTTGGTCATCGTTGCCTGCCACAGAGGGGACAACCTGTATCCCCAGACACCTACCAGCAGGCAGTAGAGGTCTGAAATGCCGACCTCCCTTGCCTCCTCCCCTAGGCCTTCTCTCCTTTGGGTAAAAGGGAGGTCAGAAGGGCTTGATGATCCTGGCTCTTGTGAAAGTCCTTTTGCCTGTTGCATGCTGGACACCTAAACTGGGCAGTATGACTAGAATGGAACAGCAGCTTTAGTGTCCACTCATAAAGGTGGTTTGCTGTTAAAGAGCTTACAGCTTGTCATAACTGTTGCTTCACTTGCTAAAAGTATTTGTAACTGGTGACCCTACTGGCAGTCTGTCAAGAATTGTGAACTGCAGAGAGCACATCTTGTTCTCTCAGAAGTGCTGCTACCTACAGAGTATAGACAGGAGTCTTAATTAGTTATGTTCTTTTTTTTCTAGTTGTGTTTTTTTTGCTAAAGCATCAGTCCATGAACACTATTCTCAACTTTATCCCTTCCACAAAATACTGAAACAAGGGCTCTGCAATGTCTGTGATATACGACCTTCAAAACTCACAGAAAAGAAACTCAAATGCTGACATTTGGGATGGGGGTCCAGCCCACCCAATGCAGGCATTATATAGATCCTCTAGGTTTATACATGAAAACAGAGTGGTTCTCTCAAAGTAACCTGGCTACACTGCTGATCTACAAATAGAAATGAGTAAGTGCCTCAAAGGTTGTCCAGGGATGCCTTAGTCAGACCTACTCGCCTTCTGAAGGGCCATTAGACATCCGGTATGTTTGTTCTGTCCTAATATTATGTTCTTTTCTGGATTGTCCCTAAAGAATGGTGTTGGCTTAAGAATAGAACTTCAGGGAGGACCATTGTCATTGGAATGGTATTGTTGTTTGTCCCCTCCTGCGTGTGCTGACCCCTAATGCTGTTGAGGTGGATACCTCAGTTGCATTCGGCGTATCAAGCCCTGTGTAGGGTGAACAGGATGTGGTCCCTCCTTCAAAAACGTCAAAGTCTAGTAGAGTGGAAAATTAGTAGAAAATAAAAATAATTTTTCCACCAACAGTGATTTTGTGTGTGTGTGTGAGGTTGCACAAGAAAGAGCTATTCTTATCTGCAGAGGTCCCTTAACTGCAAAATCACCACCCCTTGTAGAGGTTATTAGCAGGTTATTGCTATTTTTTATTAAAAGTTAATGAGTAATGGCTACTTTAACCTTCTTCATCGGGGCTTTTACTTGACTCTTTGTAGTTTCATTAATTTCTTGTTTCATTAATTCTTTGCATTGAGGCATTGAGGCTTGTGCTGGGCACACTTTTTTTTTCTTTTTTTTTTCCTTTTTTTTTTTTCCTGTAGTGGTATTTTTGCCAGCTTAGCAGTTATTTGTTAACCATTTTTCATCAAGATCCTTAAATTCATCATCCTATATAGTTCCTGCTTAAGCTCATGCAACCCAGTTCCTGTTCTCATCCAGCAACTGAAATTCCTTTTAGTAAGTCATGATACTCCAGTTCTTCAACAAACATGATGCTGGTTTTTCGAACAAATGATCTTTCTGAATGTAATTTCACTGTAATTTCTTCCCACATGATACACTGAAGAGCAAAATTTACTCTTAACAGGTTTTAATCTCCGATTCTATATATAGTATAAAGTCCACTTATAGCGAAGTACGTTTATAAAAAGATTTTACAGCTATTAAAACTTCATGTAACTTGTCATGAAGATTAAGGCTTAAAGTCTGCAGTGGCAGATGAAACAAGTTTCTAACAATAGATTTGAGGTTTTTTCAGCGTCTTCTCTCCTTCCTTCATTGGGTTGCTACGAAGCAGAATTAGTCTGTACCAACACACAAACTGCACTGGATCTTTCTTGCTTTTCTTCTGAGTTTGATTCTAACCTCATCTTTGAATTTTGCTTGGACAAAGAAAATTTGAACATTTCTATGACTTTTTTCTGTCTGTAATCTATACTGTTGTCAATATCTGATAAAGCTTGACTTTGGGTTTTTAGCTGATGAGTTGGAAATGTCAAGAACGGCTTAAGTTGACACCTGAACATAGTCATATATGAGGTTTGTGGTCTGAAGACCTGTTGTGAACGCATTGTTAACTGGGGCAGCTGGACAGGCTGATCAGTGCCCTTTGTAATGCTCTCATGTCAAGTAGTTAGTGTTGAGACAAGTGCGAACAAAATTCCTCATTCGTTTATTACTTATTTCTAATAACTTTTTAAACTTGCTAATTGGTGTATATCTTATTTTAGAGGTAAAAGTTCGGCTTTCTTCCCTAGATGCAATATATCATTGTCTTGCACGTGCTAAGTGCAGCAAAGAACTAAGTATAGGTATGGATCACAGAGTACACTGCATCAGAGGGAAAGTATGTTTTGGAAAAAGCCCTAGAATAATGAGGCTTGCAGTCAGGAGCTGATCACTGACTACAGACAGTGTCGAGAAACATTGGGCACTAAATCTTCAGCTTTACAGTTCAGCTGTCTAGTGTGAGAAAGCACTTCAAACAAGGTGAATATTGCATTTAGCCTCTTTTTTTCATGTCATATAGGGCCTTCCTGAATATTTAAAATACTTTTCTTACACAGGAAGCAAAAAGATGAACAGGATCACTCATGGGATTTCTGTATCTTGTCTTGTTACTGACTGATGGTTTCTGTAGTTGGGTATGGGAGTATGTGGAAGGCAGAGCAGATAGGCATTTTTGTATTTGTACTGTCCAAAGTTGTTATGAGGGATAAAACCACTGAAACGGGTAGTTCTGGAACCATTTGTAAATCTTGTGAGCGCATTTTCCGCAGCATGATTTAGTGTTGCATTGATTTCCACATCAGTTTGAGTAAGTTCTACTTGTCCAATATATCTGTTGCAATGTGGAAACATATTCTGTAAAGAAATAGTTTGACTGATGGTTGTACCTTCCTCTCACATCATTCTTCATGTCTTCCTCTCATGTCAGGACAGCTGACTGTTTCACACTAGACTTTAATGATTCCTGCCTGCAGAGCCATCATAGCTGCTGGAAACCCTGTTCCAGCAGCTCATGCAACCCAGTTCCAGCTGCTGGAAACCCCCAGACATACTCTGTCTCCCCACAACACCAGCTAAATTTTCTTTCTTAATGACATGCTGCTTGACAAAGGTTCATGAAATCCCAAAAGTGCTGCTTGATATTAAGATAAAGACTGAGGTTCTGGCATGCAAAAGGAACGACTGTGTTTTGGAAGACACAGGGAGTAATGTAAGGGATGCTATTTTCAAGCCAGACTTCTTACACTGAATTTCACTGAATTTTTTTTAGAGTTGGAAGGGACCATAGAGATCATCTAGTCCAACTCCCCTGCTGAAGCAGGATTGCCTAGAGCATGTTACAGCATGTTACTCAGGACGGCATCCAGGCGGGTCTTGAAAATCTCCAAATGTTGCACACAAAGCAAATGTTCCAGAGGTGTTATGTGATATTACAGGTGAGAAATAAATGGTAGGAAAGAAATGGTGACAGAAAGGTGCTTAGCTTCTGTGGCAGGCTCCACCGCATCTATGTCGCCTCGTTGCAATCAGCAGTTTGCACACCTCAGGCAAGCGAGGTTTCTTGGCTGTGGTTGTACTGGGTCTGGTGGGAGTGGCTAAAACTTTCTTCATAGCAGCCCATAACGCATTTGGAGCTAAAACCTTGGTGATAATGCACCACTATATTGATTATTGCTGAGCAGAGCTTGCACAGTGCCAAGGCCTTCTCTCTTCTCCCATTTAGCCCCTGGCTGGGAGGGGACGCAGCCAGGAGACCTGGCCCCAACCGACCAGAGAGATATTCCATACCGTGTGACATCATGCTGAGCAATAAATACTCAGGGAGAGGAGGAAAGGGGGATGTTTGTGGTGGTTATCTCCCCTAGCAACCCCTATACCTGCTGAGGCCTTGCTTTCCAGGAAGTGTCAGGACGTCCATCTGCCAGTGGGAAGTAGTGAAATAATTGCTCATTTTGCTTTTTTTGTGCACGTGGCTTTTGCTTTCTGTAATGAAACATCATTATCACAATCCACAAGTCTCCTCACCTTCTGTTTTCTCCCCATCTTGTGGGAGAGGGAAGTGAGGGAGCCTCTGGATGGGAGTTTGGCTGTTGGCCAGGGTCAACCCACTGCAGTAGTGGTAGCCTTTTTTTCCTTGCATGTGGTTATTAACACAACAAGATCTCAGAAGTCACATTGCTTAATGCAGTGATGTATAATGGAGCAGACAGCAAGTTCTGAAATACATGGAAAATTACTTTCAACTGTTTTGTCCAGGGAGTAATCTGTAGGCTTGTTTAGAGTTGCAAAACTGTTCACACTTACACATCAAAAATAGTTTTTACATGATGGTCCACTTCTTAAAGCTGTAATTTTAGAGAAAAGAATCTAAACTTCAAATATTCAACAAGAACAGATTGTTCAAGTTGTGAATATTCTGTTTCAATTAAAATATTTCTTCTCCCTGTGGTAGTTATAATGTACTGGGGCTTCAACTGAGAGGGAGAGAGAAAAAGACTTCTGATTTTTCCTGCCCATACGTATCATGGAATCACAGAATCATGGAATTGTCAGAGCTGGAAGGGACCTCTAGAGATCATCTAGTCCAACTCCTCTGCTAAAGCAGGATTGCCCAGAGAACATCACTCAGGACTGCATCCAGGCGGGTCTTGAAGATCTCCAAAGAAGGGGACTCCACACCCTCCCTGGGCAGCCTGTTCCAGGGCTCTGTCACCCTCACTGTAAAGAAGAATTTGCTCATATTTGAATGGAGCTTCCTATGTTCCAGCTTGTGCCGGTTGCCCCTCATCCTGTCACTGGGAACCACTGAAAAGAGCCTGGGTCTATCCTTCACCAACCCACCCTTTAGGTACTTGTAAACAAAGTTAAGGTCTCCCCTCAGCCTTCTCCAGGCTAAAGAGCCCCAGCTCTTTGAGTCTTTCCTCGTAAGGGAGGTGCTCCAATCCCTTAATCATCTTTGTTGCCCTACACTGGACTCTGTCCAGTAGTTCCCTGTCTCTCCTGGGAACAGTACTCCAGTTGTGGCCTCACAGTGCAGAGCAGAGGGGGAGAATGACCTCCCTTGACCTACTGGCCACCCTCTTGCCTATGCAGCCCAGGATTCCATTGACCCTCTTGGCAACAAGGGCACATTGCTGGCTGATTGAAAGTTTTCTATCCACCAGGACTCCCAAATCCTTCTCCTCAGTAGTGCTTTCCAGAAGATCCCCCTCTAACCTATATTGATGCCTGAAGTTCTTCTTCCCCAGGTGCAGGACCCTACATTTGCCCTTGTCGAACCTCACTGTTGAACGTACCTTACAGATTAAATAGTCTGGTGATTTTTATTTATTTTTTTTTACCATTAATTACAGTCCATTAATTACAGTCTTGTCTGCCCAGGTAGACAAGAATCAAACTTCCTACAGATATTTATTGCCTGTCACCCACGCCCATTCAGCTCACATTACCCACCACTTTATTGCTGCCCAATAAACCCACAGGCCCCATGTGAAGACCTGACAGCTCACAAAACACATCAATTCCATAAAGCCATGAGATCCACAGAAGATGCTTCTGAGTCCTAAGAAAAACAGCTTTTCACATGATTTTCCTAGTTACAAGTCCTTCAGTTGTAACTGACATTTCTAACATTCACAGAGAAGTGAGTGATAGTTGGTGTGACCATCTGGTTCCCTCAGTATTCATGACACTAACACTCAAGACGTGTGAGTGCCTTTGGAAGTGAGTACAAAAGTCAAAGGTAATTGATTGAATATACATGAGTTTTCAAACATGAGTTTTCAAACATGAACAAGTATTCGGACGTTGCTCTTTTCCTCTGTGTGGGTTTGCAGCGCTGAGAAAGAGAGAGCTCAGTAAATGTGCTGACTTCTCGGAACTGAGGGAACAGTTTAACCAAGAGCAATGGAAAGTCAGCTTCTACTTGTTAAAAACTTCTACATCCAAAATTTATTTTCATTTCTGTTCAGAAATACACATATGTTCAGATTTCTTCTGAAATATGAATCCTAAATTAAATATTTTTGTTACAATGTTTTTTTTTCTAAATTGTGTATCTTTTCATTTATTTGTGTATGCGTTTTGTTGCATAACATTATGTACAACTGCTGTCTTGTGAAGAAATCCAGAAGCAAAGCAATAAGAAAGGTTTTTGAATCTTCACTTAACAAGATAATTGCACTCTAAACAAATTTTGTCTTCAAAGTGTTATTTGGAACATTATCAAACTTTGTTTCAACGTGTTTTCCTTCTGTTGAATTTTGCTACACTTCAAGAATTTTATGGAAAAAAAAAGACATTTTCAAATTGAAAAATCTTTTAGACAAAAAGTGTCTGATCAGTTGTCACCAGACTAGTTCAGTAAATGGTATGAAGACAGTCTTCCCTAATTTTTGTGATCATCCAATCATCAAGGGGTAATTCAGGTTGGATTCTGTTCACATAACGCCTAATGAAATATTTGCTTTCCTTGTCACTCAGAGAACCATTGGTATTTGGTATGGGAGTTCTGTATTATAATAATTAGTTTTATTAAACCAGCTACTTATATTTTATGAGCAGTCAACAAAGTACACACACACACTTGCAGACTGAATGCTTTTGACTTTGAGCTGGAGTGACTTGCATTTTGATTTCTCACTGAGTTAGGCTGAACTGCCTCCCACACATCAAACTCCTGACTGTCAACAAGACAGTGATTTTTAGATGACAATGCAAATTGTTTACAAAATGTGTATTTTAAGCATGGTGCAGCAGTGAAATCCAGTGAAAAAAACCCACTTTTCTTTGAATTACTTTTTAGATGATGTTCCATGTGTATTACCAATGGTTGAACACGTGCTGCAGTTCAAACAATGTTACAAGTATTGTGCATATACTAGCTCCATTTTCCACTTCTGTATTCTCACTTTAACTGTTGCCTGTGACTATTGATGTTCTTTTTAAAAG